>PVKE010010162.1:11513-43199 GCA_004027555.1 Craseonycteris thonglongyai | reverse complement strand
TCAGTGCATAGTTATTTCTATTTTACTTTTTGACAGATAGAGAGAGAGACAGAGACAGAGACAGTTAGAGAACCAAACTGTGGGAACTCCCCAGTTCAGCACGTGGGTCCTGCCTGGGCCGGAGCCGGGATTCGATCCTCGGTCCTCATGGCCTCAAAGCGAGCGCTCAACCCGCTGAGCCGTCCCGGCTTTCCCAAGGGGCCCCATCTTTACCACCTGTAGTCTAGCTAAGGTTCCCACCCTCATTCCAGCTCCCACCTGGGCAGTGGCTATTTATCTCCACTTTTATTCCTTCTCTTTGGGCTTCCCTAAATGCAAATTAATTGTGAGGCCCACTCCTCAGAGAAGCCCTCCCTAATGACCTGAGGACTTCACATAGTCACTTAGCCCTTGGAATTAGGCAACAGAAAAGCCAGAGTTGGAAAGGGCCAGGCCACTGTCTGAATGAGCCACAGCCACAGAGGTAAAGGTCAGAGTGGTTAGTACTATACAGGGTCAGAGGGCTTATAAGTGAGTCCCAGAAAGGGAGTAGGAAGCTTACACATTTCCTGGCAGAAGTAAGATGTCAGTGAGTGCTCGTGGCAGGGACCCAAAACCATTCTGTGCCATAACTGACCTGTCAGGAGGGGCCACACAGGAGGGGCTCTTCACTCCTGGGGAACTCCTATGTACCCTTCAAATCCAACTCCAATGTCACCATCTCTATCATGTCACCAGCTCACATGCCTGTGTCACCATATCTGGGTGCTAAAGGTAAGACTCACCCCTGATTCCCAAGAGCAGGTCAAAGCCCTTCCCAAGTGCAACATAGGGGCTGAATTACATTTGCCCAAGAGGCAGGTATCCTGAGGCCTCACAGTCCACCGCTTCCTCTCTGGTTCCAGGTCAAGGTTAATCAGCTCAGCTTCTGGGAGTGGAAGTTTCAGAGTAACTCGCTATACCTGGACGTGACATCTAGCTTCCTTCTGAGGGCGGGAGCCGAGGGAAGAAAGCACCAGACACTTTCAAGTGCACAAGTTCAGGCTTCACCAGCCTCTGCCCGCCTCCCTTCCTCTCTGCCAGACAACTCAATTTAATTGAGAAATGAATCCATGGCTACTGCTTTTAAGACTCTTTTAAAAAATTTTAAATCCCTAAACAAGCTGACTGATCCATGCCAATTAAACTTGACGAAGTATAAAATCTCATTTGAATGTTTCTGTCATTTACATTTTTGATGAAAGTACGAATGCTTTATGGCAAAACTTAAATATGGTAATTAAGCATGAATCTCTTCACAGCTGTTTACAATTTAAGCTGTCACGTCTGAATCAAGTTTAATAGACCCAGTTACCATTGAGAATTGCCCATGAACTAAAAATATGGGCTAATTACCAGCTGGAGTCAGATCACTATACACCCAAGCAAGGGCTGGTCACCCAATGTGGCAGGGAGATGGAAACACCATTATTTTTGCCTCCAGGAATTCTGGGGGCACAAACCTGATACTGTTTTTGCATAAATCTGTTTGTTCATTTGCATATACTCCTGCCCCTTCACGCTGAAATCCTGAGCTGTAAGTTAAACGAAATATAACCCAAGGTTCGGAGATGTACAGGTAGCTGCAAGCCCAGGCTGGACAGGGACTGAGAGGGTTTGGCCCTGTCTCCTGGGGTGGCTATAGGAATCTGGGCAGCATCAGAAGGAAGGGCTGCTTGGGCCTGCCCACAGATGGAGGAGGGGTGGGGGAAGGGGGCACTCTTCCTTCCTTGATTCTGCAGGCCCAATGCCTATCCTCTGAGTGCCTCTGGCCTGTGGTTCTATTTTATTACCCTGGCCATGTTCTACCCTGCCCAGTTTTTTGTGTCCCTGTCTTGTTCCTAGTAACCAGGCTGTTAGCTCCTCAAAGAGGCCAGGTCTAGCTCAGGGCTGCAGGGCTGGGACAGGACCCCAGGGTCCTGATTTTCAGCCTGGTACTCCATGTCCTTTCCAGTCCCACTGCCTGAGAAGCAGAAATCCTTACACAAAAGGATTACCCGAGGAATGCCAGTGGCCACATCAGGGAGAATGGCTCTTCCCCACCCTGCCCAGGCAGGGTTAGAGGTATCACTTTGCTTACAATCGGTCCACCTGCAGCACAACCCTGGGCTCCCTGCAACAGCAGCAACTGCCCTTCACTTCGGGGCCCAGAGGCTGAAGAACTTGCTGAGGCTTCCCAGTTTGGCAGGTGCGAATGTTTCCTTGTGCAGTAACTTTTCCTGGGTCTGCCTAACAGGGGCCACCGGGGAAGGGAGGCCTGATCGTTGTGCTGCCCATGTTGAGCTGAACTGCTGGTGTCCCCCAGTGCTGGCTTCTTGCTCACTCAGGCATTCAGGCAAGAAAGGGTGGGGATGTGCAGTCTGTGGGCCCCAGGCCAAAAGGAGTTAGGATTATGTCACCATTCAAATCCAAGGCTCCCTTGCAAGATGATTTTGCCTTGCCACCCATCCAGGCTTCAGTGACATCTGAGTCCTCAAATACCAAATCACTCCACTCAATTTTGCACCTCTGTGTCTTTGCACCTGCTAACTGTCTCTCACTACCCCTATCCCCTTTCTCTGGGCCTGGCAAACTTGTACCCATTTATTACTCACTTTCAAAGCCCAATTCAAAACATCTTCTCTGGAAAGTCTTGCTGACTTCCAGTGAGACGTAATAACTTCCACATTAGAACCAAGACTCCTATATTCCAGTTACTGAATCCAGCTTCTTTGTTCATTTCTCCATGGCTGATCCCGAGTTTCCAGTGCTCAAAACAGGGCTCAGCCAGGGACAGGCAGCAGCAAATATCTGCTGAGGTGGGCTACAAAACCTGAGGCACCCATTTCACCTGCTGCCTCCTCTTCAGAAGCCCTGAAAACCTCAGGATGTCCATCTTGACCGAGCCACCAGGCCATCAAAATACTGTCAGTTTGGGTTCAGCTGAGGCCTCAGGGGTCACAAGAACCCCACCTTTGCATCAGGTGGTCTATTTACACCACCCTGGGCTGGGCTGTCTCCTTGAGGGGCCTCCCGAGGGCTCCCTGAAGGGGGGAGTCCCTGTGGGAGAGGGTGGATGACAAGCCATGATGCAGCCGGTCAGTCCCTGACACAGAAAGCAGAACCTGCCAAGAAGGGCGAGGTCAGGGCCTAAGTGTCCAGCGGGAGCCCTTCCCTCCTTCCTGATTAGGCTGTGCTGTCAGCATTTAACAGTGGCCAGGCTGATTTCAATCAGACCCGTCTGAAGTCCTCTGGCCCGGGGCCAGCACCTGCTTTCTTTTAGCCCCCAACTTCCTCTTCCCAAAGGAAGCCTCTGCATCTTGGGAGCCCCCTCACCCCAACCCTGCAGCAACGGCCGTGGCCAGCTGCCCTGCCCAGGACCTGCTCTGGTCAGTGGGGAGGAAGAGACAAACAATGGGGACATAATGAGCCTGTATTTTTAAGTCCCTGTGGCCTCATAGGAAACAAAGCCAGGAGTCCACTGTCATGGGAGAAGCCACCGCACCTCAGGGACCTGGGGCATCACGAGGCCTCAGGTGAATGGCCTGTGACAGAGTCTGCAGGAAAGAAAAACCGTACATGAAAGAACTGAGGCCTTTCAGAACAATCCTGGTCACTAAGGTGACCTCCTCATCCTGCTGATGGGCAAGCAGCCCAGAGAAGAGCAGGGTCTTACCCATGGTCATACAGCACATTAGCGAGGATCAGACCCCTAGTCTGTCTCCTCTCGTGCCCCATCTATGAGACCTGTGGAAGGCTGACCTGTGGCCCCTGGCAAAGGTGTCTACATCCTAATCCCTGGAACCATGAATGTTACTTCACATGGCAAAGAGGACTTTGTAGATGTGATTAAGTTAATCACATAAGGGAGGCCGGAAGGTCCAAGTAAGAAATGGCCACGTGAGCAGGGAAGCAGAGCAAAGACTGGGAGATGCTACAGTGCTGACTCAAGCTGGAGAAGAAATGCAGATGGTCACCAAAACTTAAAAAGGCAAGGAAAGGTCTCTCTCCCGGAGCCTTCACCTCAGACTTCTGACCTCCAGAACCACAAGAGAATAAACGTGTGTTGTCTTAAACCACTGAGTTTGTAGTAAGTTCTCACAGCAGCAACAGGAAACGTATTTCATATCTAAAGCATTCTTCATGGGTGGCAGAAAGTCTCGGGGGCCATTAAGGGGCCATCTCGTCTCCTTGGCTCCCATAACCACAGGGCATGGAGCTCTGGGCTCCATATACTGAGGTTAACAGAGGCCAACACTATATCAATAAATGTCTAGAACTTCCTTACAGGGCAAATGCTCAGACTTCGGGGCCTTCAGAAAGGAAGGGGCTTCCAGCATCACAGGTTGAGTCATTCCAGCTACTTGGTCCAAAGGTCAAGACAAATGCTCAGAGACCACTGAGGTTCCACTCGTTCCAGCTGGATGTGGCCGGGCTATGGCCTGGAAGCGGGGTCAGGGCTCTTGGCTCCTTGCAGTCATGCAGGGAGGGGGGAAATGTGAGTTTAGACCCATCCCTCTGCCTGGTTAGCAATGTCATCTTCAGGAAGACAGCTGACCTCTGAGTCTGTTTTCTCATTAAAAATAAAAATAAAAACAATGAAGACAGTATTCTAACAGCTCCCGCCTCATCGCACTGCTTTGAGTATTATACGAGAAGATATCTTAAAACCTACCACTGAAAGAGGCAAATAGTAGATACCAAAAAACAGCCATTTCTCTCCCTACTCTGGTAGCAGCAAGCTGGGTCCTCTGAGGGCTCTCGCCTCTGCCTTTCACCCTGGGCCGCTCTGATTACCAATCTCCAAGAATTAATCCCTACAAGGCCCTGCATCTCCAGACCATACTATTGACAGAAAACCCCCAAGATCTCAAATGCAAGAAACAGTGTTACAGACAGGAAGGGGCCAGGGGCCTTCACCAAGGACACAGGCTTGTTGCTGCCCACAGCTCGGGCAGCCCCTCTGACAGGTATCTTGGTACCCTCAGCTCTCAGCTCTCACTTGGGCTTCCCAGGGATTTCATACTTCAAGTGATGTTCCCTGCAGATCTTCCCTCCCCAGCAGACAGGGCTCCCCGAGGGCAGGGCTGCCAGGCAAGGCTAGCACCTGCCTGAACCCCAGTCTCTCCTCACTGACCATTTTCCGCTTGGTGCAGAGGAAGGCGTGGCACTCGAGATTCTCATTGTGCTGGCTCTGGGCGATGTATGCAAACACTTTGCCGTGCATCTTGTCTGCTGTGCAGTAGGAGATCCTGTAAAGCAAGTGGGAGAAGTCACCAGACACTAGCACAGGGGCCTGACAACATCCAAGGCACCCCCTAGGGCAGGGGTGGCGAACCTTTTGGCGATTGAGTGCCAAAGTTTATGAAATAAGAGTATGCTCGCTCGACTTGCGTGCCAACCCATCGAGTGAGATAAAGGTATCGATTATTTTTATGTCTATAAGAGGCATAGGATGTTTTTATAACAAAAAACAATAATTCCGCGTGCCTAAATAATTGCTCTGCGTGCCACTTTGGGCACGCGTGCCATAGGCTCACCACCCCCGGTATAGGGCATCTCCCCTGAGTTCCAGAGCCTGCTCTCCCATTCCACCAGTGTGAGACTCTGGAGGGACAGCCTTGGCCTCTAGGCCGTCTATGAGGAGGACCCAAGCTGGGCAGGAAGAAGTGAGGAAAAGACTGAAGGAAGGACATCCCCCCCACTCTACTGAGCCATACCCCAAAGTTGTAATAGCTGAGCCCTTACTGTATACCAGGCAATGTTCAGATATCATCTCATTTAATTCTCAGAACTGCCCTCTGAGATGGGCTCCATTATTATCCCCTTTCTCAAGCTAACAGTCTCAGACCAACAAGCCAGGGGAAGACTGAGACCTGACCTCACCTGCAGATTCCAGAGGCTGTAACAACCAGCATGCTGCCTCCCAAGGCAACCACAGGCCGCATGTAGCCCATGACAGCTTTGAACGAGGCTCAACACAAATCTGTAAACTTGCTTAAAACATGATGAGATTTTTTTGCAATTCTTTTTTTTTTTTTTAGCTCATCAGCTGTGGTTAGTGTTAGTGTATTTTATGCGTGGCCCAAGACAATTCCTTTTCCAATGTGGCCCAGGGAAGCGGGACAATGCCCTGCTCACTGATGCCCTTTACCTGGCTTCCCCCAGCCCTACGTGCTCTCTAAGAATGGCCCTGAGCAGAGGTAAAACGGGTTCCAGGTCTGTCCCTCCCAGGGTGACTGAGACTGCTAGCAGATTCTCCTGGAGCTTGGACAGAGTGGAGGAGCTGGGGATGTGTGGAGATGACCTGACCAGGAACCCCAGTGGGTCTGGGAGCAGGGAGCAACTCCTCCCTCTTAGAACACTTGCCCCCCACTTGTCTGACCCCTCAACACTGGCTCTAGTCATCCTGGAACTCTCAACTATGAGAGAAAGTGGTAGCCCAGCATGGAAATAGGAGTTCAACAGATTCCCTCCCCCACTGTAGCTCTGACACAAAGATTAGCTCAATCACAGGCACTGTGATTAGCGCCACTTAATGCCCCCCACGTGGGGGGTGCCAGGTCCCCAGCTACCACTTCTCCATCCTAGGGGATCCAGTGTCCTGCCATCTCCCCTGGGAGGCCTTGCTAGGTTTCCCCCTCCTTCTCTGCCCTCTGGGGAAACACTTATACTCTTATCTCCTATATCTTCCCCTCCATTGCTCTTAGACTGGAAGTTTCTTGAGGGCAGGGCTAGGTCTGAGGCCTCACCTGGTTAAAGGAGGCAGGAATAATCAAGGAGTTGAAATACACCAGCCAGAAACTCTAAAACCAACCCCTCCCCCCTTACCCTGCACCCCAGTACTTGCTTGTGCACCACTCTAGAGACAAACCAAGATGGTGGAGGGATGTCTGGCAGATGGAGGCCCACTGAACAGAACTACAACCTAGGTGTCCTGGTTCCGCTCAGCCACTGCCTCACTTGGAAGCCTTAAGCAATTCCCTCTCTGGGTCTCAGCTTCTTATTCTGTAAAATGGACCTAAGCTGTCTCCTCTAGCTCTGAAATCCTATAACTGACCAGCCAAGTGGGGTGGGGAGAACCCGAGGCTCCAAGGGCTGGGCTCTGCACAAACAGCCCACCCTCCCGCACACAGATGTCAGCTACCCTCTGGCCTCAGACTCTGCCTTCAGACGCCACCTCATTTAATTCCCATGCTCCCCTGGATGCATGAACATTCATGGGGGTGCAGGTGGGGGAGGAAGGGGAGGAAAAGCAGTGACTCTGCAACTCTGCTCCATGCCTGACTCAGCAGCATGCCTAGGGGGAGTGTGGGTCCTGATCAGGCCCCAGCTGCCTGCTGCAACCAGTGATCATGACAACAGCAACTGTCATTTAACCACATGCCCACTGTGAGCCAGATGCTATGCACCCAGAACTTCCTAACAACACTGTAAGGCCGGTGTGTCCACCCCATTTACAGACAAGGAAACTGAAGCTCCAAGGTCTTTCAGACAAGAAGTGATAGAGCCTGGATTCAGACAGGGCATTCTACTCACTGCCCCAAGTGGCAGAGTGAATGTGAGTGGTGCTGAGCATACCTGTAAATGGACACATTCTCAATGAGCTGGTTGGTGATGCTGTCAGTCAGGATGATCCCCCGTGGAGACACCTTGAGAGTTACCTTCTGCAGCTTCTTGCCGCTGGCCTTGGCCTTGGGGCAGACATGGGTCAGAAGAGCCTGTCTGCCACACTCGAGACCCAACCTCATGGGTTACACCTCGCTGCTCCAGGCCCCAGACTCCAGGCCCATGTGATGCTTCAGCTTAGGTGACTGGCAGGTGTATGGGGAAGACAACTCAGCCAGCACTCTCTCAGCCAGGGACAACTGCTGCTCACTGAGCACTGGACCTCGAGTCCTCACAGGCAGCAGGGCTTCTCCCCAGGAGGAAATGGAATCAGAGAGGTGAAGGGACTTGTTCAAGGATACACAGCTAGGAGGGACCTCAGACTCTGAGTGCTGAGTGACTACCACAATCCAGCAGGACAAATCCTGGGGACACTCTGCTCCATGCCAGGGCCTAAGCTGAGCCAGTCCGAGGCCACCAAGGGAGGTGGATTTATAGGGGCCATCTTTACTCAGAGCTGGGATGGGGAAATCTGGTTTCTGGTAGGCTACCCTGTCCCTCAGGCCATAGGGTAAGTGGTTGGGTGACAGCAATCTTCTCCATACCCCTCCCTAGAAGTCACCAACCTTAGGCAGGGGACCTGAGTTAGAGGCGGGGAGGCTGGGAGGGTCCATAGTCACAACTACTGGAGAGGATGGCAAACCCTGACCCCACAAGCCCAATGGCTTTCCTTTACCAGAGTCCCTAAGCCAGATGCAAGGTGACTCAAGAGCAGGGACAGCTCAGATTGGGGTATAAGCAAGGGACAAGCACCCCAGAAAGAAGCTGGGTCTGGCTCCTGGCTTCCCTCCAACTGGGGCTCACCGTGGCTACAATCCTTTTGACTGCGGCTGCTGACAGCTCCTCGCCCTTTGGCTGCTCCACCAGCGTCATGCCCAGGTACTTGAGGCTGAAAATCATCCCCTCAAGCAGTGTCTCCCGAGTGTCTGTCCAGTTCTCAGGCAGCTCTGGGCAGGAAGAAGACAGACCCTGATGGGCAGGCCCACCACAGCAAGAACTCTCACAGCCCCCATTTCCCAGGAAGACCCAGCAGGGGGCATTGGAGTCCCACCATCTACCATTATTTTTATAGTTAATTATCACCTGCATGGTCTTGGGGAAGTTCCCTCTTCTCTTTGAGACTAATAATGCCTAGGCTGAAGCAATGGCATAGAGCAGGCCACATGGGAAGGATCCTCTGAAAACTGTGCCCACCAATGAGGTCAGGCAGGTTGGGAAACAAGAAGTTCAGCTCTCTGGGTGGGGAAACAGACCAGGAGGGAGAGTTGGAAAGAGGCCCCAACTCACCCCACTCACATGAGAGATGGCCCTGAGCAGACAGAGGGACAGGAGGGAAAATGTGGTCTTCATTGGTGGTTTCAACCATCCCCAGAGTTCCTCCCCAGAGGTACTACCTCACTCAGCTGGGAAGCAATGAGGCCAGAAGAAGGAAGGTGTGCATGGATCCTTGCAAGCCCATCACCAGAATGAATGAACACCCCATGCTCCCTCTGTCCATCCTTCATCTTTTCTCAGATGCTGCAATTGTAGGAGGCATTAGGATTACACCCACTTTACAGATGAGGAAAATGCTCTTCAGCCTCACATACAATCTTGAATAGAGCAGGATCCAGACAGGAATCAGGTTTCAGGGGCCACCACAGAGATGGCCCGGGCCAGTTTCCCAGACCATTTCTTGGGAAGGGAGCTGGAAGAAGTCCTGTGCCCTCCCTGCCTCTTCCTGGGACCCTCATTGGTTCTAATGGTAGAGCCACAAGAAGAAAGGTGAGGACTGGCCACCATTGGTTCCAGGGTATTGGAGGCCCTGGCAAGGTTCATGCTACCCCCTCCTAGCAATGGTCCTGGAGCTCTAATTCTCCAGTGGCTCCGTCTTCTTCTCCACAACCTACAAGGAGCTTGTACATCCACATCTCTCTGGATTTGACTTGAGCAAGCCACTGTCCCTCTCTGAGACTATTTGCTCATCTGAAAAAGAATGCCTCTGTATTTAGTCGGAGTGAGGGAAATAACTTGCAGGTGTACCCAGTCTCCTTGGACTGAGATTTAAGTGAGCAGAGATGTGTTGACCTGTCATCCAGAGCCTGGCATGCAGCTGGCATTTAACTCCAAGGCTTCGTTCAGGCCTGCAGTGTCTCCAACCTCATCCTCAGCTCTGGCCCCTGGCCCGCTACCCTCCAGCCCTCATCCTTGGGCCTCCACCCTAATATGAGAAGACCGCAAAGTGACCCCATCCTCTGTCCCATCACCTGTGAGCCTACTTCATTTGATCCCCTATTAAGAATCTGAAAGTCCCTGAGGTGTCCAGGTCTTAGGCTGGGTGATGGGGACCCACAAGCAACTCAGCTATGGGCCTTGCTCTTAAAGACCACCATAATCATCAGGACAAAACAGGGCTATTAAGTAACAAAGACAACAATAATCACAAGGCAATGGCCCTTACCAATACCTCTAACACTCATGGTTACCTTGCAAACAGGTATTTTTTTAATTTCCATTTCACAGATGAAGAAGTGAGGCTCAAAGGACAAGTAGTATGTCAAATTAGCTATCAATCTGACTCTAAAGCCCAAGCTCCTATCCATTAGGCCATACTATGTTCCCATGAGGCAAATTACCTCAATTTTAGTAAAAGGTCAGAGAGAAGTTCCTAGAGCCAGAAATATTTCCTTCCACAATTCCTAATTTCTGAGGGTTCCTCTCTGTCAGTAGATACCCAGACCACCACTTTCAACCAGAGATGCATCTAAGCAAGGATGACAAAGTATGCGCTACAATGCCTGTTGTCTGTGTCTTTGGCAGACATTGCTAATCAACTGCAGCTCTTTTCCATCTGGTTTACAGGCTTTGGACTGTTTCTCAACTCAAGGCTCCAGGCAGCAATACCAATCGATCAGGGGTGGCCTTGTTCATCTCACTATCCATCCCTGCCCTAGAGCAAACACCACTCCCCACCTCATTTCCATGTCCCCTACTTTCCCATTTCCTTTGCCTCAGCCCTTTCCTGGCCCCTCTCCAAAGCCACTTCCGCTCCCTCTATTCCAAAAGGCCAAAGCTTGCCAAGGTCACAGACAACCTCTTTGCTGTCAAAACATTCCCCAGCCCTCCTTGACCTCTGAAATGCCTGGCATTTTTCTGCATCCCTCTTCTCTGGCCTGACCCCTCTCCTATTCTATGACCCTCTGGAAGAGGACCCTAGTACACTGGCTGCTACTCATCAGCCTCAGAGACCTTATGCCCAAACCCCCCTTGACAGATAATGAAACTGAGGCTCAGAGAAGGTACAAAGTCACACAAGTCAGGAAGACCCCCAACAATGCCTCCAATGACAGTTGGAGAGTTACAGGTTTCTCAGTCTCCTCTCCCACAATATCCCTGCACACACACACACACACACGCACATACAACCACGTGCACGCACGCACATGCACAAACAGAAGTTCCAATCATGCAGAGCTCCTTCCTCACAATGCAGCATTTACTTTCCCACTTCTGTGCCATTGTTCAAGGAATTCCCTCTACCAGAAATGCCCTTCCCCTCACTTGATCTAAATACCTCACATCCAGCCTCCTCCAGAAAGCCTTCTTTGAGGTAGTAGAGCCTAGTGGTTAGAGCAAGGGCCTTAATCCTAGAATCCCAGATCTGGCACTGAGTGGTCTTGAGCAAGTTCATCACTTTCCCTGAGCCTCCGTATTCTCATCTATAAAGTGAGGGAACTAGTCCTGGCTCACAGGACTGTTCTGACACTTTGATGAAATAATAAAATGTAATGTGCTCAGCAAAAGGTCACGCCCACAGTCACGCCCGCTACTGGGCCTCATTCCCCCCGTCAGTGGGTTGCTCATGCTTGTCTTGAGTGTGGATTTCTTTCTCTTCCTCCCATGGCCACATTATCCTCTTGAGGGACTTCCACCCATGTCTGCCTCTCTCGAAACTGGTTATAGAGAAGGTACACTCCTGTCCAATGTTGCTGTCCTGCCTTCTCCTCCTTCTCCTTTGCCCAGCCCTCATCACCCTGCCCTCCCAAGACCAGCAAAGATCCTCCTTCTCCTAAAGAGAAGCCTGCCTCCACCCCTATACTTCTGGGTATGTGACTCGTCCCTTCAATGAGGTATATACTCTCTCATGCCCTACGCCTTCCCCAAAAACCCAGCACCTAGGAGCCCTCACTACAGGCCAGGCCTGGGCAGACTTTTTCAGGGCCAAGGCTACTTTTCCACATGTCATGATCCACTAACTATTTATTTTATTATTCAGGCAGTCGCCCCCAAATTGCTTGCCTAGTCCTACTATAGAAAGAGGTAGGATTCACTACCACACCTGCCCTGCTCCCCATCCAGCCACCTCACACACACTGGAGGCCACAGGCTCCTTCTCAGGAGGAACCCTGGCTTCAGGAAGAGCTCCCAGAGGCCCCCAGACAAACACAGGCCTGAGTCCACAGCCTTGTTCCGGTCTGAGTTATTTTTGGCCCTGTGGTGAATAATGACTACACTACTTTAACTTTGCAATTTTACAGATGACCTGCTGTCAAGAGTTAACTGGGGACAGATCATATGCCAGCCTAACTTGCGGCTGCAAACATGTGCTCTAACCTCATTAAGGCCTCCTGCCCAGGAGTCAGAGTGAGGCAGGGTACCCCTGCATCCTCTGGAATATCAGAGCTGCAGCCAACAGCCCCCTCCCCCCGGGCTGGGGGGAACCCCTGACTGGGGCCCTGGCCTCCAGTCTCCTCCAGGTTGGTTGAGAGATGGCCTCAGAAGCCACAGAGTGACATCTCAGAAGGAAACTTGAGCTCTTACTGTGACCTGGAGTATGGCTGCTTCTCTAGACTGGCAGTTTTCAACTGCCAGTCCACAGTCATTTCCTGCAAGTTTGTGAAATATTTTCATGCTCTCAGGATGCATTTATATGAGAAGAATAAACTTACTTCAGTGTGATTTAAACTATGTCACAGATTGGTAGGAAATGTCTGGAGTACAGGGCCTGGTCTGCGGACTGGCAATGGAAAAACCACTGCTCTAGACTATGGTCTCCTTAGCTGACAAATGAGTTCAGTCCATTAGGAATATCATCAGAAAAAGGTTCAGAATGTGAAAAGTGGTAGGCAAATTTCAGACGTTGTTAAGATTCTCAAAAGAAAATGTAAAAGTAGTAATAGCAGCAGCTACCATTTCCTAAGTATCTACCTGAAACTGCAAAAGAAAAATATGTTACTATGGTTAAAATGATGGAGTCTGGAGATGGTCTGTGGGATTCATAGTCCTTCCACCTCCCTGGTCCTCAGTTTCCTCACTTGATTGGAACAATAATAGTACTCACCCCATGGGCTTGTTGTGAGGATGAAATGAGTTCACACATGAGATGGGCTTAGAACCATACCTGCTATATACCAGGTGCCACTGAAGCGTGAGCTACTGTCATTTCCAAGGCTCAAGTGCAAAGACCTTTAATGTGTACATGGCCATTGCAGTATTTTATAAGGAGTCAACTTATTAGGATTCCCACTTCACAGACTAAAAAGTTCAGGAGTCTGGCCATGGCCCATAACTGACAGTGCTAGTCCCTGATTCCCACTGCTCATGTTTTTTTTTTGTTTGTTCGTTTGTTTTTAAGATTTATTTTTATTGTTTTTGACAGCGAGAGAGAGAGAGATACAGAGACAGAGAGAAGGGGGAGGGCCCAGAACTGTCTCCATAGTTGCACATCATTGGTTTTTCCACATAGTTTCATTCCACAGGTGGGCGGGGCTGCACAGGGCAGGAACTGAACCAGGGTCTCGCCCCCAGTGAGAACCGAACTGGGAGCACTCCCCAGTTCAGCATATGGGTCCACACAGGCTGGGATTCGATCCGCAGTCCCCAGGGCTGCAAAGTGACAGCTCATGTTTTACCCACTCTTGTAGCCCAGCATGTCCTTCCCATGCGAGGCAGGGGTGAGGCTCAGCATCACCCAGGAAGGGCGGGCACGCCTGAAAGGAGTGCCTGGCTCACCCTCAGTGGGCAGTGGGTGACCTGACTCCTTCAAGCCACATAGCTCTCAGCCACCAGATCCGTGAGAAGCAGAGTCCCAGCTTCCATTTAAATACCCCTGCACTTGCTGTTCCCAGATTCCTCCCTCCTTGTATTTACACGTGTGTCTCAAGTCACCTTCTCCAAGAGGCCTTCCCTGACTCCCTACACTGACACCATCAGTGCCTCCCCTTTATCCCCTTGGTGGGCACCATTTCCATATATGCCCCCTGGCATGCCACTCTCTTCCTGCAGCTCTCTCTGGACGCAGGAAATGCCATGCAGCCCGGGGCATTAGAGCTCCTGTCCCCAGCAGCCCCACACCCACCACCTATAGCACTGCCCCTCAAATGGGGTAACTGCGGAGCACATCGTACACAGCCTCCTAGAGCTCCCACAGGATGGTGCTCCAGTCGCCCACGGTGGTGAGTGGCTTCATAGGGTCCACTTTTGGGAATCCCTTCCCTACTCACTTCTAAGAATAGCTCCTGGTACTTCTTTCTAAATAAATGACTTGCACTCAGATCTTTGTCTCAGCATCTGCTTCTAGAAGAACCCAAATGAAGGCACCACCCTATCAAAAGCTGCTGTCCCCATCATTTCCTCAACCTGTTTTATCTTTCTTTATATCCACAACCACACTACTCGTTTGCACCCGGGCCAGCCTGCCTCCTCTACCAGATGTTAAGTACTGGAAGAGAGACCAACTCGTTCTCCAGCCTCCCCAGCATCTCTGCTCAATAAATATTATGGTTTGGGGGCTTATTTATGTCTTCTATTGTAAATATTAAATTAAGTATGAATAGAGCCTCTGCCCCTCACTACCACCACCATGAACTAGCTTTATTGCCTCATATTTCTCTAGCTGCTCTCTGACAGGCTGGCACAACCCATGAAGGAGCCCAAAGGTCAGAGGGACCCCTCTTGGAAAGAAGGATAATGAGAGGCCACGGTGAGTCACCCTTCCCGGAAGCTGGAAGAAAGGAAAATCCCAGGCCAGGGACCGAAATATAGTATGTATGGTTCTGGAAGAGATGGAGGAAGAGCCACATGTGGGAGAGGGTGAGTCTTCCTTTGAAGTCAGGGCTAACTGGGAGACAGGGGGCCATGAGGTTCAGTGCAAAGAATCCTGGGGTCCTAGCTTTGCTGTGTGACCTCAAACAAGCTGACTCCCTTCTCTAGGCTTCTGTTTCTCCACAAATAAAACAAACACGCTAATCCTAGCTGAAGACCTTGAGGGGTGAGGAGCAGGTAGGTCATAGCAGATAACTCCACTGCCTTCGGTTTGGCCCAAAAACTCAACCCAGTCCTTAAGGCCCGAGTCCAAGGCCTGGCTGGGACAATGCCCCAGGCCAGGCTGCCCCCACTCCCACCCCAGACAACCCCCACGGCTTCTCTCTCTACCTTGTGGACATGGCTGTCCTCAGGGGCTGCCAGCCCAACCTGGGACGGGCCCTGTCCCAGCCCCATCCATGGCCAGAGTCCACGAGGCACAATGATAAGACCTCTGGGCTGGGGATTTGGAGCACTGCCGCCTGGAAGCTGTCGGAAGCTTTGAACCAGGGTCAGTGACTCTACTTCCCTGAGCCTCTGTTCCTTTATCTCTAAAATGAACCTGATAAGAATCCCTACTATTACCTAACAAGAGCAAATGGAAGCAAAAACAATGAAATAAAACATTGAGTTACAAAAGCAGTAGTTACCATTTATAGTTTTCTCTATGCCAGGCAAAACACAATTTCATTTAACCCCAACAACAACAAAAGTCTGAGGTGAGTACTACTGTTATTTATAATGTACATATGAAGAAACTGAGACTAATAACAATGAACAGGAGGGAATTCCACCAGATCACTCTGAGTCCAGACCACTCTAGAATAGCACTCTGGATTTACTGGGGGTTTGTAGGAGGGGGGGTCTCCTTTCCTCCTCTCCTTTCTTCTGCAGGTGGTAGGCTCTGAGACCCCCAAAACTTGTTCCACCACAGTAACAGTAATGTGGAATGTACATATGACAGGCAGGGAAAAGAAGTGTGGGAGAGAAAGAAACCACCACTGGGTGCCACAAGGAAGCATGATTATCGCTCACCTTCTCAACCCCTGCCAGGTTAGAATTTTTATCTCCATTTTGTAGATGAGGGAACTGAGGACCAGGAAGGACAAGTGGCTTGTCCAAGATCAGAACAGGCAGGAGAAACTCTTTTCCACTATCCCAAATTTCCAGTTCCCCAGATTGAGAGGGGCTTCTAAGTTTCCTTACCTTGCCCAGAGCCCCCTCCCTCCCTCATCCCAGGAGAAAAATGCAGGGCTTCCCCCCTTGAAACAGGCCCTTGTTCTCAGAAACCCTGGTGGAATCCCAGAAATATTAAAAGAGGCTATTTTGGGAGTCATTAAGTGTAGGAGATGGTGCATCCCTGGCCTGGCCGTAAAGCATCTCTGACCCCACCCCCACCAGCAGGCACTAGCCCATGTTCCCAATGCCAGTCTGGGTTTAGGAGGCAGCCACAGCTGGATCAGCAGAGTTCAAGAGAGGGGGCAGGGCAGGCTCTCTAGGCCCAGACAAGCTGGCAATCCTGGGCCAAGGGAACTCCAGCTCCCCTGGCTGAGCCCTGGAAAGCAGAGGGAAGGAGGGGGGGCGGTGTAACTGTACAGTCCGTGGGTTCCTTGTGAGGGTAGAGGACAGGGTCTAGGTGGTTGGCAGGGGAGTAGGGGTGTTGTAGGAGTCCTGGTTTGGGCTCCACGTCTACCAAGAAGGCTTATGTGACTCCAGGCAAGCCACTTGTTTTTTCCTCTGTCCCTGTGAAAAAAAGCAGGGACTTGGGCTCGGTTTCTCAGGCCTCAGGGGAAGGTGCCAGGTGACGGGTTCCCTGGGAGTAACTTGAGAAGAGAGGAGGAGGGACAGATGAGGCCGCTCCCAGCCTCCCAGACGCCCTGAGGAGTGGTGGCTGCGAGTCTGTTACTCGCCTGGACACCCAGGGACCTGGATAGCCCGAGAGGAAAGCGCGAAAGAAAACAGGTTTCAACAAACAGCCAGGACGCCAGCCTCACCGCCTGGACCCGACTAGAGGGGAAGCAAGAGTCTAGATGGCCCGGTTCGTGGTACCTCTTGAGACCCCAGGCTGAGCCTCGCCCCCAACTTCAAGTAGGTACCTGTGAGCCTGGGCTCATACCTGGGGCAGTTTCTGGCGCCCACAAGTCAAAAGATGACCTCGTGGGCTGCACGGGTGTAGGGGGGACAAGTGGGCTCCCGCCAGCCTCTAATATCGCGGCTGGGGCGCAGGGGTGGGTGCATATTCCCAAGTCCCTGCGCCCACTCCTCCTCCGGGTACCGACGCTGAGCTCCTGCCTCCCGCAGCTGTCCAAGGCGGCGGGATGGAGGTGCAGGGTCGCGCAAGTCTCCTGCCCTGACCTGCAACCCCTCTCCCACTGCCGCCCGCACCTGGGGACCCCGAGCTCCGGGCTCTTCCCCAGCTTCTGTCCCTCCACCCCAGCTGCAGAGTGGGGACGAGAGGGGGAGCACAACTTGACCCCGAGCGACCCCTAACCCCTCGGGGCCTGGCTGGGCCGCGACAGGAGCGCAGGGCGCGGGTCCGGCTCCGCCTCTCCCCCGGGGGTGCCCGCTGGAGGACTGTTCCCGCAGCCTGACCCCCGCCCGGCCGGCCTACGCGCACACTCACTTCGGTGCCGGCCGCCGCTCCCCCAGCTCTGCTTGGCGAGGCTGGGGCTCCGGATCAGCGCCCGCCCGGCGGACTTCAGGGCGTCCATGGCCGCTCCGGCCGCCGCCGCCAAAACTCCGTCAGGGAAAACTTTCCGCAGGGGCCCTGCGGCCAGCCGACTCCGCGCTCCTCCCCTCCTGGCACAGCTCCGCGCCGACGTGCGACGGGGCGGGGCGAGGGCCGGCCGGGCCCCGCCCACGACCGCCAGGCCCCGCCCTCGACAGCCCCGCCCCGCCCCCCGACCGCCCGGCCCCGCCCACGACCGCCAGGCCCCGCCCCGCGCGGCCCTTAGCCTTGCTCCCCGACGTTGTCCGGACAAAGGGACCCGGAAACCCTTGCTGCCCGCTCTTTTCCTCCCTCTCCCCAGTCCCTTTACTCCCCACCTCGTAGGAGCCCGAGGGTCCGTGAGCCACCGTCCCGAGGCGAGTCTAGATAGCACAGCGTGAAGGTACTTGGAGACCGTTTTATAGATGGGGAGACTGAGGGCCCAGAGAGAAGGGTCATGTTCAAGAAGAAGGAGATGCCCAGGGCAATGGGAGGCTTAGGAGGAGAGAAGGAGGTTGTGGAACTTTGCTGGGAACGGGGCAGGAGTACGGTATAAAAGTTTGCCTTAACTAGACCAGTTGTACTCGGCTGTTCCCTGGCACCACCTGGGCACGCTGGGTGGTCCCTTGCTCACCCCACTTCCCATATAGACTCAGAAGTGGTATGCCCTGCTTGTGATGCTCCGAGATATAGGGAAAGAAGCCTCAGCTCTGGTTCTGACTTGCTCTGTGACCTCCTTTCCCTCTCTGGGTCTTAATCTTTATCTGTAAAATGAGATGGTATCTTCTCTCTCTAGTTAGTGATCCTTCCAACCTGCCAGACCCCAGGTACTGCATGACCTAGACTCAGACCCTGCCCTGCTGGTTCCAAGGCACTTTGTGGGGAGTCTGGAGGCTAGAATTCCTCAGGTACAGTTGTTTTCACGCCAGGATTTAGAACTCTAGGACCCTGTGCCTTCCCATCAGGCTTTGCCAAAGGGAGTCCAAAGGAGAGCCTATACTGTATCTCCTGGCTGTTCTAGATGGGGCTGAACTTCAGCCTCCGGGATTGCTCCTAGCCAAGAAGGCTGTCCTGTTCCTTTGTCAAGGGAAAGATGGGATCTGCAGGCCTTGCTGACATTTCCTCTCAGTTTATAAATTGAATGCCTTTTCAGCCATTTTGTTCTTTGCTTCTCCAGCAACACTATAGCCAGCAGTAGACCCAGTTTACAGATAAAAGCCTGAGGCTGGGGAGAGAAGCACTCCCTGAAGGTCTCTGTGAGTCAAAGGCTGGGATCAAACTCAAGCCCAGGCCTATAGGCCAGAGTAGAATGCTAGGGATTTGCACCCAACTTGACTTCTTTTGATGGTTGTGAACTCACCTTTCTGAGCCTCTTCTGTAAAAGGGGCAATGATACCTATTCCACAGGACTGTCTATAAGGATTAAATAACACTAATTGTAAAAGCTGAGTCCTGACGTTTAGAACTCATTTATAAAGTTGCCTCCTCTAGCAAGCCTTCTCTGACGACCACCCATTGGCCAGGCTTCTCACTGTGGGACCCCACAGCCCTGAGCTCCTAGTAGACTTCATGTGCGTCCTTCAAGGGCAGTTAAGTTTTTCTGATTCATTTAGCAAGGAGTCCAGATGGAGTTGGGATATTGTCAATGCTCCTTTCCTTCCTGCCTTCTTCCCTCCCTACCTCTCTCTAGCTTTTCGTCACACTGGGCTGTCTTCTCCCGCAAAGGGCTATGCTGATAGGTAGGTAGGTCCTCAGGGCTGAGCCTCCCAACTCTCTTAGTTCACACCAGCTGGATCCTGGGGTAATAAAGAGAACATTCCTGGAGCCCATAGGAAAAGCAGTCACCCAGGGCTGAATGGGGAAGGGCAGCTGGTAGTGTTTGGCGGGCAGGGGCACCATATGGGCCCAGTAAGCAGGCAGGCCTGGGAATGCTGTGCCAGCAATGAAGGCTGTTTGCAGGGCCATCGCATCCTCCTGTAGGTGACATGCTGGGAGCTGTCAGCCATGTGTCCCCCTTGGAGAGGTAGCCTGCTTATGTCCCTTCTGCGAGGCCTAGACACAGAAGCAGAAACAGAAAGTCAGAGTTGTAAGGGGCTTCCTCTGAGATCACTGTGTCCTAACTTTCACAGGTGAGTCTGAGGCCCAGAGAAGGAAAGGGAATTGCCTAAGGTCACACAGCAAGCTAGGACCAGAAACCGTCTCTTGCCTCCTGGTTTGAAAGCTTATATATAATAGAGAGGGAGCAAAAAACAAAACAAAAACAAACAAACAAAAAACCTTGAAAATATACCAGTGTTGGAGAAAGAATTTTAAGGTGATTTTTTTTTTTCTTATCAGATCTTTGTAAAGATTTCTGTAATGATCATCTATTCTTTAGTACCGGTAATCAGAAAGAAGATAAACAATTAAAGGGAAGGGAAATAACTGGCTTCTGTCTTTAGGAAAATGGTGTCAGATTTGAAATGTTATTCTTTTCTCTCCCATTGGATCCTCATGAGACCCCAGTGAGATAATAGGTGCTGTACCAGGGAGCTGGGCTTGCAGTAGGACCAAGACAGAGCCTAGGCTTGGTTCAGGAGTCCTGCTTTCCTTCAGTGATTGTCCTCCCTCCTTCCTTGAGCCAGTTCCTTCATTTGGCTGGGCCTCAGTTTTTCCAGCTGTAAAATGGGAGCTTTAACAGCAGAGTATATATTCTTTCCCTCAGTAGCAGACCACAGTGGTTAAACACATGGATACTAGAGCGTAGGATCCCGTCACCCCCACTTCTTCTTTACTTCATGACCTTACGCAAGTTATTTAAATCCCACAGGCCTCAGTTTCCTGATCTGTAAAATGGGGACCATACCTCATGGGTGGTTGTGAGGATGAAAAGAATTAATGTTTGGGATGCCAGGATGGCTCAACAGGTTGAGCGCTTGCCTTGCAACTACGAGGTCCCGGGATCGAGTCCCGGCCCTGGCCCATGCAAAACCCACATGCTGAACTGCAGTGCTGCCTCCCACATGAGAGGCCCCTAGTTCAGTTCCCACTGGCGCAGCCCCACACCCACCTATGGAATGGAACTATGTCAAAAGCTAATGATGGGCAACTATGGAGACTACTCTGGGCCCTCCCCCTTCTCTGTCTCTCTCACCTTTTCTCAAAACAATAAAATAAATCTTTAAAAAATAAAAATGAAAGAATGAATGCATGAGAAGTATTTAGAATTATGCTTGACACACAGTAAATGCTATATAGGTTGCACATTTTAATAAAACTAAAATCGCTTTCCTAAGTGGATGAACAGTGAAGATGCAGTGGTTCCTGTTATTACGGCTCTCGACTGGCCCCCAGGGAAAGCAGCTCTCAGGATTGGAACCAGCCCAGTGCAGGCTGAGCTGTGGGTAGTCCAGCCTCACCCCAGAGCTCCCCACCCCCACTTCCTGCCCACCTGGGGCCCAGGTCTGAGACACCCCTCTCCCAAGGAATCAGAGAGAACCTGAGCTACCTGTGAGTCAGAAGCCTCAGGGGTTACCTGCTTAGACTCAGTTGTAATCTTTCATCCAACCCAGAGGGCCCTTCCCGCCTGCGTGTCCCACTGACCCAGCAGCCCCAACCAGTTACCTCTGAACTCTTCCCTCCTCAGACTCTTCTCAGGCTGCTTCCTCTTCCAGAAACATCCATCCAGATTGCCTCAACTCTCCCAGCCTCCCCACCTTTGCCCAGAACTTCTAGTTGGTCCCTTTCTCCAATACCCACAGTCATAGCTACCCACATACCTGCCTTCCCTCAACACACACACACTCCTAGGCAATAATGTTTGATCTTGGAGTTCTACATACTGGGCTCTAATCCTCTACCTACGCTAACTGGGCCTCAGTTTTCTCATCTGCACAATGGGGGTTAATACCTGCCCTCAAGGGCTTCATAAAGCTTCTGCAGGATAACATGTGGGAAATACTTAACCCAGTGCCTGGCATTTGGCAAATGCTCAGTAAATGGCAACTCTGGTTATCATTATAATGCTATGGTTATCTGCAACCTGTTTGCCTCCATCAACAGCTGAGCATGCCTCTAGTACGGGGGCTGGAGACTCATTCACCCCATTATTCCCTGGAATAGCTGACCAGTGTCTGGCACAGAGGAGGTGCCCAGTACACATCCAAGAACTGAAGTTCTGTCCTCTGGTTCTCAGAGTGTGCCCAGCGAGTGGGGACCCCTCATGAGGGTGGAGAAGCAAGCATGCGGGGGGAGGTGCTCCTGAGGGGTCCCTCCTGGGTAGGACCAGCAGCTGTCTCCTCCGCCTGAGAAGCCACAGGGAGGTCTCCGGCTCTGGAGCTGCTGAGCTAATTAAGAGTGACAAAGCACTGTTTAATTGCCAGCAATTGAGGAGTCCCCTGCCTCTTCCTGCTCCTCCTTTCTTTGCCCTCCTTGGCACTATTTGGGGTGGATGGAGATCACTGCACAGACACAGAGGCAGGTGGAATGGAGAAACTGAACACAGGTTGGCATTAGGAGACCAGGAGGGTGGTTGCCTCTACCACCCTCTTGCAGTGGGACCCTGGGCAAGGAAGCTCCCTTCTTAATTGGCTTCTTTCCCTGACTTCAGAGCTCTTGACCTGGTGTTAAGAGGAGGACAAGGCTAAGGGGCGGGGCCCAAGGGGTTCTGCCAAGGGGCTGGGCTGCCCCTGCCAGATGGGCTGAGTGCAACATGGCAGGCAGCCTCAGGTTTGCATCTCAGCCCTGCTGCTCACCAGCTGTGTGATCTTGGGCGGGCCACTTACCTTCTCTGAGCCACAGACTCCTCATCTCCAAAATGGGAGTCATGTGAGAGCACTTAGCTCTTACTAAGAGAACCTGCATTTGTCCTAGATCTCTGCCTGTCACAGAGCTCCCTGGCCAAGCCCACCTCTATCAGAATGAATATAGAAATTAAAGGTTGAAACCTGGTAATTTGATAAAGTAATTTTATGTCTTAAATCTTATAATAAAAAATGACTTGTATTTTTTTGTTTTTTCTTTTTTTGTTGTTAGTAATTCATTTTCCTTGTATTTTACAGAAGTCCCTGATTTTTTTTTCTTTGCTTGTTTGTTTTGCTAGTATACCCACCAGGGCCAATTTCAAGTTACCAGAAGTTTAACAACCAGCTTGCAAAGTTTCTGAATATTTAACTGTGTTTTTGTGAGCCACCCAGTGCCGCACCCCTCTGGGTGTGACCACTCTGAGCAGGTGTGGGACCCCCGTTGAGAGGCAGGCTGCCTCCCATGCCCTCTACCCAGCCAGCACATTGAGGGGCACCCAGGGAAGGCACACAAGGGCAGCCACGGCCCACACAGAGGTCCTTACTCACTTCCCCAAGCCTGCGCCCCTTTGCTTTCTGGGATAAAAGCCTGTGGAGTCATTCATCCATCTCCTCTGCAGAAGAAAGAACAGAAGCTGGGCCAGTGGGCCCAGCTGATCCATCCATCAGTCTCTTGGGGCCCTAGGCAAGGGGAGGGGGCTCCCCATGCAGCTAGCATGGGCCAGTGTGCAATAGTCCTGTCCCCACAGCTGTTGCAGGCTAATGAAGCTGACCCCGGGTCCAGTACCTTTGGTTACAGTGGAGATCCAAGAAAGTTTGTGTATGGCCTCTCTCACCTGCTTTCGTTCTCACCTTTATTTATGCCCAGCCTCCCAATGTTTGCCTATGCCCTTCCCTCTGCTTGGAACACGTTCTCCACCCTGCAAAATCCTTTCCCCTTCAACACCCAGATGAAACATCACTTCCTTCAAGAAGTCATTCAGGGATGCTGGGATAGCTTAACAGGTTGAGCACTGGCCTGGCAACTGTGAGGTGCAAGGAATCGAATCCTGACCCCGGCCCATGCAAACCCATATGCTGAACTGCTATGCAACTGGTAACCGCTGGCATGGCTAGGTGGTAGAAGTTCTCACCTCCCACGTGGGAGAGCCCCAGTTCAATTTCCACCCTGCACAGCCCCACACGTCACAACTAATGATGTACAACTATGGAGGCTGCTCTGGGCCCTTCCACCTTCTCTCTCTCTCCTTTTCTCAAACAAAATAAATTTTTAAAAAAGTAAAAAGAAGAAGTCATTCAGCTGCACTCCGCAGGCCAGCAGAAACCCTCTAGCCTGCCTTCTCAGGTGAAGTGGGTGCATATCGCCCTTGGGGCTCACTTTCCTGCTGCCTGCTTGTGTCTTGCCCTGCCCCCTATCACAGGGGTTCCCTTGGAATGCTTATTAAAAATGCAGATTCCTAGGCAATACCTTCAGAGCTTCTGTATCCACAGGTGGGGCTCAAGAATCTGTACCTCAGGGGATTTGCATATAGAGGACTTAAGGAACCCTGTCCTAACTTACCAGGCCTGTGCCTGATTTGTGCGGAGGCCTCATTAACCGCTCACCTGGGCCAGGTGCTTAATGGACTCCCTTGGATCAAATCCAGCATCCATTCCTGAGGCCGCCCCATCTGGAGGGCCCAGCCTCCTGGCTCTTAGCTCAGCGGTGATCGATTCTCACCTCTTGGGGCCTGAGCAGAAAGATGAATGAGGGTAGAATGTCTGTTCTCCAAATCCTGCTGCTCTGGCTTCAGTCTCCTTACCTGTAAAATTAGCAGAACTAACATCTACCTGGCAGGATGATGTGACTATTAAATCAGCTCATGACCAAAGGGCAGTTAGCATGTGCCTGGCACATAGGAAGTGCTCAGAAATGCTCAACACTTAGAGTAAAATGCAAGTTTCCTAGCCTGGCTTGTTGTAAAGGCTGTGTGAGCTGACTGCTGCCTGCCTCCCCACCTCCATCTGCAGGAGTCTCCCTCTTGCTCTCTGGCCTCTTCTTTATCTTGCCTTGGATTAGCCAAACTTATTTTGCAAGTCAGGGTGCTATGGACTAAATTGTGTTCCCCCCAAATCCCTATGTTGAAGTCCTAACCCCCACTGTGATTGTATTTGGAGCTAGGGCTTTTAGAAGGTAATGAAGGTTAAACAAGGTCATAAGTGTGGAGTCCTAATTGATAGGATAGTTGGCTTTATGAAAAGAGGAAGAGTCTCTTGGCATGCATGCACTGAGGAAAGACTGTGCGAAGACATAGCAAAAATGGTACTGGGGGAAGCCGGGATGGCTCAGTGGGTTGAGCGCTCGCATTGCAACCCTGGGGTCTGAAGATTGAGATTTGGCCCCGGCCCGTGCAGACCCATATGCTGAACTGGGTGGGCTTCCCATGTGGAAGGTCCCCGGTTTGGCTCCTGCCCGGGGCGTGCCTCTTATGTGGGAGGTCCCAAGCTTTTGGGGGCACACCTCCCATGTGAGAGGCCCCCTGCCCAGTTCCCGCCCAGCGCCCACCTGTGGAATGAAACCATGTTGAAAACTGATGATGTGCAACTATGGAGACTGCTCTGGGCCCTCTCTGTCTCTCTCTGACTCTCTCTCTCTCTGTGTCAAAAACAATAAATAAATCTTAAGATAGATAGATATATCTATATCTTAAGCTCTCACCAGGAACCAGATTAGTGGGCATCTTGACCTTGGGCTTCCTAGTCTCCAAATCTGTGATAAAAATAAATTGCGGCTGTTTAAGGCCCCCAGTTTACAGTATTTGTTACGGCAGCCCGAGCTGACAAATACACGGGGCCTTTGCATGTTCTGTGCTTTCTGCTTGGAATGATTTCCCCCTGATGTCATGGTGGTTCCTTCTTGTCGCTCAGTTTTCAGCTTAAATGTCATCTCAGAAAGGCCCTCCTTGGCCAGCCATCTGAAGAAGCATTCCAGTCACTTGATTTTAATTGTATGTACAGGACTATCATTGTTTATAGTGTTCTTGTTCTTCCTTCCTTTGCTTGTCATCTGCCTCTACCTCACCAGAATGTCTTACCTGCTTAACACTCAGAAACTTGAACCATAGGCAGCAAACTGGAGACCCAAAAAATGTTCATTAGATCATTATTAAATATCTAAAATCTGACTGCCCCTTCTTTCTGGCTAGCCCACGCCACCATGATCCTCTCCTGGGTTATTGCCGTGCCCCTCCCGGTTGTCTTCCTGCCTCCTACAGTCTTCTCAGCCCAGCAGGAATCCTCTGAAAACCTGTCTGATCATGTCACTGTTCTACTAAAAACCCTTCCTTGGTTCCCCCTTTCTCTCAGACTCAAAGCCCAAATCCTTAAATGGCAGGTTAGAAACATTTGGGGGTCAGCCATCTGCTAAGAGTTGCAGCAGTGCACCTGGCTTGACTTCCCCAGACCCCACCCCCAGCTGGGGTGCTGTGTCTCAGTGCAGCATCTGATGAGGGAGAATTTGGGGAGAGGGAACCTGGCAACTGTCAGGCCACAGAGAGTGGGTGTTGGGCCCCGGGTGCCTAACTTTGCCCTGAGGGCACCCCGATGCCTAGGAGCGCTAGCTCCCTCGCTCTGCAGCGGACAGATCGGATCGTCTTCCTGTTTACCTCTTCTGGCAGGCTTGGGGCACCCTTGGGGATGAACCATGACATACAAATTGCGTAATTTCTGTGATTCCACATAGACGTTAAATGCTCTGATATTTGCATTTTAAACTGACATTGAACATTATAAAGATGAATAATAAAATTCATGCTAATAATTTAAATTTAAAATTTTTCTTTACCCAGAATAACATTAAATAGCAAATAACAAAACACAGCAACAAGTTGAGAGAGAGAGGAACAGGCGCACACACACACTGAGTGAGAGAGAGAGGAGAGCTCACAGAAAGGAGAAAGTTTCCTATGTATCTTTTTTTTTCTTTTTAAGTTTTATTTATTTATTTGTTTGTTTGTTTGTTTGTTTATTGACAGAGAGAGAGACACACACACACACACACACACACAAAGAACTGAACTGGGGGCACTCCCCAGTTCAGCACATGGATCCGCACTGGCCGGGGCCGGGATTCGATCCCCGGTCCCCGGCGCTGCAAGGTGAGCACCTAACCCACTGAGCCCTCCCGGCTTCCCCTCCTATGTATCTTTAATGACACCTTTTCTCTGCTTTTTAACAAGGACCCCATGTTTTTCATTGTGCACCACGCTCTGCAAATTACCCTGTCAGCCTTGTCCATCACTCCTGGTCCTGTTGTTTTTAAAAATGATACTGACCACATCTTGATGTTACACAGTTGACTTATTTCTTATGGTTGGTTTTTGTGGTCTGCTCGAGCACTAGAATGTGGGCTCCTAGAAGACGCGGCTATTCTCTGTTTAGTTCATAGCTGTATCCCCAGGGTGCAGAGGTGCCCAGTACATTGTAGGTGCTCAATAAATGTTCAGGGGATGTTGAAGGAATGGATGTTACTGGGAGGCCTGGAGCCATCAGTCCTTCCACTCCCGGGCTGTCTGGGCTTAGGCCTTCCCCTTGTCCGTTTTGGTTCACACAATTCACGTTAGAACTTTGTGGTTCCGGCACTGCCTTTGCAGACCTCAGGGCTTCAGCCCATCTGCCTCCTGCCAGCCGCAGCCCCAGCACTGGGTGTGAAGGGCAGCCGCCTTCCACGCTGCAGGGAGCTCACCAGGGGCCTGGACCACAGGCTTCTCTCCTTCCTGGAGTTCCTTCCGTCATTTTCATCCATTGTCTTTGGCTGCAGCTTCTTGAGTTCATCCTTCCACCTGGGAAAGTTTCCCTTGCTGGCTTTCCCATCTGCTTCCAGTTTCAAATCCTTTTTAGCACCCAGTCATCTCTTGGAGTGTCTTGGGCCTCTTCTCTATTGGCCAGGGTGACCTTGGGCAAGCCAGCCATTCTCCTCTCGGGAGCCCCTTGTGAAATGAGGGGCTGCCTTTGCCCTCCTTCCAAAGAAGGGCAGCGGGGGCCCAAGTCCTTTAGAGGGATGATGCTGGATAAGCTGAAGTTGCCTCTATTGCATTTGAGTTGCTGTTATCACTGCATCCCCGACGCCCTGTGACCCTGTTCTTCTCCCTTCCCCTTTAGTTGCACAAGAAACAGTTGTCTTTAATTGCAACAGCAGCCACCCAGCCATTCAGTCATGCTGCAACATGTGATGGGGCAAGTTTGTCATGGGGGGTGGTCCTAAACTCTGCGTCCCCTTTCTTCTAAAGAGGATTCTGGTATTAACTACTCAGCTAGTGTCTCTCCTTTCCCTGCTCTATGATTTAGGGGTAAGACTATACTGCTGAGGAAAAGAAAAAACCAAAAACCCCAAGCATAGCAGCTTAAAGAATATATAAGTGTATTGGTCTCTCACAAAACAGCCCCAGGGCAAGTGTTCCAGGTCTGGAGGCCACTTCTGCTTCACACAGTCATTCAGAGACCTAGGTTCCTTCCACAATATGACTCTTTTTATAAAAGGCTCGATTGTCATCGTTATGGGTTGGTCACCATGTCTAGTTTCAGCCAGCATGGAGGAAAAAGGAGGGGCCCAATGACTAAGGCTGAGGCCTAGAAGGGGCTTCCATGACTTCCATTCACATTCGAATGGCCAGGACTTTGTCCTGTGGCCACGCCTACAAGGGAGGCTGGGAAATGTCATCTAGCAGAGCAGCCATGTGCCAATGAGGAAGAGAAGGATGGGGTTTTGGAGGACAACCGGCTGATTTGTAACACCTGCCATCCCTCTGTAAGGTGACTCTGGATTTTGGAAACCTGGTTTCAGGTTTTGTGTCACAGAACCAGGTAAATGAGTAGAGAAGACCCGAAGCAGAAAAGTGAGAGGAAAATAAACAGGGATGTGGAGGGGAGAGGATTTTAAGAGTCTTAGAAAGACACGAGTCATAGTTGAAATTCTTTTTAAATTACTTTTGGTTAATGGACTGTGTCTTATTAAGTGCTCTGCCCTCGTGGTGCCTGGACCAGGGACCCTGGTGCCCCAGGATGGATGCCTTACACTCACACAGCACACTTATAACTAACAGACCCTGTGCTGAGACTGAGGCTACCCGATACGGTCTTTGCCCTCCAGGAATTCAGTCCAGTGGGGAAGACAGATGCAGGATTTAGAGGCAAGTCCAAGCTGTTGAAAAGACATCATGGAGGGAATTCACTCTGTTTTGGCATAGCCAGAGAGGGGCAGGCAAAAAAAGGGCATAAAGGAAACAGCATATTCTAGATTTACCTCTGCCCGTGGGAAGTAAGCACTCCGTTCTCTAACATATTTTACTAGGGTGATAGAAAAAAAAGGGAAAAAGATTACGTCAAGAATCACGGGGGAAAAAAAAAAAAAGAATCAAGAAACGTGGGTCCTGGCCCTGCTGCTATGTGTCTGAGAGCAAGTCCCTGCCCTTGTCTAACCACATTTTCTTCATGCTGCCTGAAAGGTCACTGCTAACACACTGGATACTCCTGCAGGAAGTACTGAAAATATATACAGGTGGACAAAATGCAGAAAAATGCCCTCTCCTCCAGGTCGACGCAACCCCCATGCTCAGACACAGAGTGGGGACAGGCTGGATTCCAGCCACACTCCCCCCCATGGCTTCACACCCTTGTGCAGTGCACACCATACCCAACTGTGTTCAGGCAGCAGCCTTGCCCATCAGCCTCCCTGGGAAGTTGTGTGATCTCAAAGGGGTAACTGCTGTGAGAATGACTTAGAACCCCGATGACCCCCAGAACCTTCTTTTAACCAGCAGGTTATCTTTCTCTTATATTCTGCAAAAGGGCTGGGACTAGTGTGGGGCAACGAGGTAGTAACTAGGGCGCACGACCTGCTGTTAAAGGTTAAAGGCCCTCACTTTCAGGGTGGCCCCTGAGAATGGTGCCTCCATAAATACTGGACCTTGGGCAACCCCCCAGACGCACCCTAGTCCTGCCCTATAGGATTCCCACAGATATAGAGGGTGGCGGTAGCATTTTAAAGGAAGGTGCTAAACCACCTGGGACTCACTGAGGGCAGCTTCTCTCAGCCACGGGCAGCTGGTACCTGGGGGTCATGGAAGGACACTGAACCTGGAAGAGGAGGCACAGGGTGGGAGGACTGTGGTCCCGGGAGTGGGGCACCAGGACCCTCAGTCTTACCTAGGACAGTAGGGTGGCCTACGGCCCACGAGAGGGGAGAGTGTGGGAGAGCCAAGTAATCTGCCTCCTTGTTTGTGATCTGAGGGGGTTTATCAGACAAGCTATGAGGAAGAAAAGAGGACAAAGCTTCCGGGTTCTCAGCCACAGGTGACTCAGTGTCACCAGGCCAGGCTGAGGAGGATATGACATCTGAGGGAGGGCGGCCACCACTGCCCTCCCCAGGGTTGCTCTGGAGACAGGGAGCCTGAAGCTTCAAGAGATAAGGGCTCTGCCACTGTGGGTCAGTTGTGACCTGTCGAGGCCAGCATCCTTCTGGCAGGAGAAAAACAGGGTTAAGTCACCCCCACTTCCCAGCCCCCAGAAACCTTGGCCTGTGCTTCCCTAACTGCCCAAATATTCAAAACCACTTTCACTTTGGCCTGTACTGACAGCTGTTCGGTGCTTTTTGAAAAGTCAGCTTGCCTTTACTTAAATAATTTACTTTCAGAAGAAACTATGTAAATGGGAACCTGCATGGTTGCTATACATAGAAGCAGGCAGCTACATGAGGACGATGTTCATCAAGCAGTGTCCTTCAATTTCGCTGGATTCTAGTGCCCCCGGGGCTCTGAATCCGAGGGCCAGTCTGTTCAGAGGGAGGTTAGCAGAGGTCAGAAAGGTGTTAAAGATGATAGCACCCACCTGACAGTCTTCTGCATCAGAAATAGATCATTTGCTCCCTCTGTGAGTCTGCGTCCTTTCATGTGACATCTGTGCCCACCTACCCCATCTCACACGTGCTTCCTCCCTGTGAAAAAGCCCCCGGCGAGCCCTGGACATACCGTGGCAAGAGCTCCCTTTTGTGTAGTTGGGGTGGGGGAGCTCGGGCTCTGGCTCTGGACAGTGTTAGGTTCTGAGCTGCACCGCCAGGCCCAGCCTGACTCCTGCCTCACACAAGTCTTGCACAAGTCGGTTTCGATGCCCTTTAAACTCAGCACATGGCATTGGAGCTGGCACACAGTAGGTGCTCAGTAAGTGCACGGATGCAGAGCCCTTGAAAGAGGGGTTGGGTCTCCCTTAGTGAGCCTGTGGGCCATGGCTCCCAGAGGGGCCGGTTCGTCTCCGGGTCCAGCCTCATCCCTCACATTCTGTGGGCCCCACATTCTGTGGGATAGGAAGGGGCACCATGATCCCAGACAGGCCCCTGAGAGAGGGAGAGGGGCCCATGCCCAGGGGAGCCAGTGGGTTTGGTGCTGCAGCTTTGTGGTGACAACTGCCTTCCACTACCCAAACAATGATGACAACAGGAAGTGTCAAGTGGCTGGAACCGTCCCTGCCTGCCTTCAGCCTTTCTCATCCTCGGCGTCCTTGCACACCAGGCCAGTCACCTCTGGCTTGAGGGGCTTGGAGAAGCCCCCCGAGCCTCCTTGCGCTTGCCCAGCCTGGCGGCCAGCCCTCCGCCACGCCACCACCACACAGGGGCACTGAGCTTGCTGTGGGGCACCTGGGGTCTTGGCCGCCAGCTCCCTGTGTGACATTGGACCAGCCCCTCTCTGGACCCAGCTTTCCTCATTGCTCAGTGGAAGGGTCTGGACGGCTGTTAGTCAAGGAAGGCTGTTAGTCAAGGACTCTTCCCTCCCAGGCATCCCAGCAGAGAGGGGAGGTCGCCCTTGTCATGGGAGTGGACTTGAGGCCAGTTCCCTGAAAGCTCTAGACCCAGGTTGCTCCACACACACATACACGCACACGTGCATGTACGGCTTTGTGAATGGGGGTGAGAGAATGCTCGTGTCACATGCCTGCTGAAAGCAGGGGCCACAGAGAGGAGCAAAAACAGTCGGGCTCCACCACACCCTGAAGGGCCAGGGGAAGAGCAGTGCACAGACGTGACAGCAAAGAGGTAAGGACGACAGAGGAGACTATGAAGGACTATCATGGAGTTCTGAGGTGAGAGGTGAATAATACTGAAAGGGGTGGGGAGCAGTTCTTACCCATTATTTATTAACTTACCGGTACTGTTTGATATTATTGAGACATAATGCATGTAACATAAAACTTCATTTTAAAGTGTACAATTCAGGGGAAAGCCGGGACGGCTCAGCGGGTTGAGTGCTCGCTTTGAGGCCATGAGGACCGAGGATCGAATCCCGGCTCCGGCCCAGGCAGGACCCACGTGCTGAACTGGGGAGTTCCCACAGTTCGGTTCTCTAGCTGTCTCTGTCTCTGTCTCTCTCTCTATCTGTCAAAAAGTAAAATAGAAATAAATATGCACTGAAGACAAAAAGATAATTTCTCTCTATAAATGTGAAA
>PVKE010010162.1:0-11413 GCA_004027555.1 Craseonycteris thonglongyai | reverse complement strand
ATGAAATGATATACTCTGTGGCCTTTTATGACTTGTTTTTCACTTGGCATAAGTGTTTTTAAGGTTCATCCATGTTCTGACATGTATCAGTGCATCATTGCCTTTTATGGTGAAATCGTATTCCAATGTATGGAGATGCCACTTTTGTTTTTCCATTCATCCGCTGATGGACATTTGCATTGTTTCCGCTTTTGGCTATTAGAACCCATTACTCGTCTAGGGCTGTCTCCATCCCAGGCACTGGTCTGAGAATTCCACAGCTTCACTGCAGGTCGCCCTCACCCCGGTCCTCTGAGGCAGGTTACTGTTCCGATTCCCTTTACGGAATTACGGGAAAGGAGATGAGCCCAGGGATTTGCCTCAGGTGGTGTCTGCATTTGGACTCAGCAGTGATGAGAACCCCTTCAGGCCAGAGCACTCGATGGCCCAAGTGAAACCCTCCAGAGCCTTCTTTCCCTTGGCCACAGGGGACAAGAGCAGCCAGTGAGTTGGCGGCTGCTCCTTCATGTTGGGTGCCCACCTCGAGCAGAGCTCCAGCCGAGCCTCAACCGTAGACATGGAGGGCATCTGAGAAGGAAACCTTTGTGAGTGAAAGCCTCTGAGACACAGGGGTCATTTGTTACTGTGGCAGAGCCTAATCCTCCCCTGACTGACACGTCTCCCGTGGGCCGCGACCCACGCAGCCTCTGTGCACAGAAGCAACGCCCCGACTTGCATATGCACGAACACAGCTTAGGGATATTTTTGAACCAATTAGTAAAGTGCCAAATTGGATAAAAACCGAGATCAAGCTGTGCGGCTTGAGTTTAGAAGCGCTTGGCATGTACATCTCGGGAGCTGATTTGGATGAAAAACCTGTCTGCACCGTGGCTGAAACTTTACCCTGATGAGCCTCTCTCCTGGATCAACCTCAGCTCGGAGGTTGTTTCCAGATGCCCCTCGTGCTCCTTAGCACTCACTCACCTCGGCAGTAACCAGAGCCAACAATAAGTGTTTATCAAGATCTTCCCAGGTACCGTGCTGAGCCCTTTTCATATATTGCATCCTCCTAATCACCCTATGGTTAAAAGTCAGGAGTCCTGGGTTCAAGTTTCAGATCCAGCTTTAACTTACACCACAGCTTAGGGCAAATTCCTTCCCTCCTCCAGGTCTCAGTATCCACATCCATGAAACGGGACAATTGGACCAGCTAAATGGTTCCAACGTGATCTGTACGTACATCTAAAGTACCCCATAAGCTAATTAAAAATACTGATTGCTGGGCCCTTCCCAGACGTGCATTACCAGGCCTAGGAATCTTGAATCTACAGGTGATTCACACCCAAAACAATCACTGGGAAAGCAGCTTTTAGGGACCTTCCACAGTTCAGCCTCTGTGGGTTTATGGAGGCAGAAAAGACCAACCCAGTGATCATGCTGGGCAGTCTAAGTCAAAGACCATAGAAAACAGTTTCTTTGTTCTGGAAGAATCTAGAATAGAAAGTTGGTTGGGCTGTGGAAGTTGGAGAAACAGAAGCAGAAACTGGATTTGACACATTTTCTTGGTTTCACTTTCTCCTTGGAAGAAAACGAAACCATCCTTTGCATCTAGGAAGGATGGTTTTGGCCAACAAAGAAGGTAGAGGTGATGAGTATCGGCGCCAGGCCTGACCATAAACCCCTGTGGGGCCCTCCATGTTCTCTTCTGCGTCGTGATAAACTACGATGTGAAGTGTTGATGATGGTAACATTTACAAATGAAAGAATCTGAGTTCCAGAGGCTGCAAGGAGAAGAATATGCGCCCCACACCAGACACACACACTCACACCCCTGCCACTTGCAGTGGGCTGAAGGTCAGGGGGCAATAAATGTCGATTGTGTTAAATTCCTGAGATGATGGGGTTGCTTGTTATAGTAGCTAGTGGTACTTATCCTGACTAATACAGCCTGTAGGAGGTTGGACCAGAGCAGGCTCTTTAAAGGTGAGTAACATTTGGACACATGGAGAGAAGGAAAAGGGCCTTCCAGAAGGAGGACTAGTAGCAGTAAATGGGTGGGAGTTGGAACAGCTGTGATGTATTTACACCCAGAGAGAAATTCAGTCTGATTGGTGCTGAGGGCTATGCTGGGTAAAAGATGAGACCAAAATATTCCAACCAGGACTGTGCTGGAAGCAGCTCCTACCAGTTCATGAGAGCCCATTGTCAGCATCTTTTCCCAACTCTGTTCCGTGACAGACAGCACTTTATAGTAGCTTGAAACTGGCCATGGTGGGAGTATTTACACCACGGCAATGGACATACACTATAAGCCAGGTTTTGTTTGTTTGTTTGTTTGTTTGTTTGTTTTTCTTCCATTGCTAAACATTTATCAGCTCACTACTGATTGCAACCCACATGCAAATGGGTCCTGCTAATCTGGGAGGCAATGGAGAGACCAAAGATCCTGCAGCCACTTCTAAATGCTTGCCCTCCCCCTTCTGAGCTGTGTGGCCTTGGGCAAGGGAATAGCACCTCTTTGAGGAGATTTCTCCTCTGCAAAATGGGGTAAATACTAGCACCCCGTCCTAAAGCTGATGTGAGGATTACAATGAATGAGGTCATGTACGGGGAGCCCTGCCTGCGTCCCCTCAGCATCGCCATTCTTGTGCACCTGTGTGGCCTTCTCTGGCCAGAGGGCATGCTTGGCCCCCTCACAGGGCAAGCCAGAAGTGCGCAGATGCTGCTATCTTTGGGGGCACTCCTCAACCTTTGTGGCTGGGAGCTGGTGGATAAATAGCCCAGCCTACCCACCTCTTCATTAGGACACCTCTGAGGCTTATTCTACCCCTTCTCCTGGAGGTCTCCAGAGGGGCTGAGCCCTGGGCGTCCCTGCTGCAGCCTGCTCATTAGCAAATTCTGAAGTGGATTCCTCCTTGCCTGCCCACTTCCCCACTGTCCCTACCTGTGCTTCTTGGGAGTACCACCCAGGGGAACGTCTCTCATCCTTGTCTCAGGACATGCTTCTAGGGGACCCAACCTGAGAGCAACCAAGATAATCAATACCCAGTATCACCTCTCCTATGTGCACAGAGATTTACAAAGCAAGATCACTTCTGCTCCTGCCTCAGTCTCCACAGCAACCCCAGGAGGCGGGCAGTGGGAATTGGCCACTCCATTTTGCAAATGGAGAAACGGAGGTTCAGAGAAGAGCAGTGATTTGCTCAAGGACATACCGCTATCAAGGAGAAGAGCGAAAACTTGGGAGTCTATATCCCAAGATCTCACCTTTGGGCTGCTCTGGGCTCCCCAGGGCCCTGAGCTGGCTGGGCGGGTGGTCTGACCCCTGACGGCGCTCCCCTGACTGATGAGGCTTACCCCGGTCCCTGTGTGGCCTGTGACAGTGGGCTATGGGCTGGTGGTAGGAATGGCTGGTTATTAAATCCATCTATCACTTGGCAGGCCTGACCTCATTCTGTCCTAGGAAAGCCAGGTCTGTCTGCGGAGGTTGGGAGGGTAGGTGGGGTGTTGCTGACCCAGCAGTAACGGGTAGGTGGGGGCCATACAAGGCCAGAGAGTAACTAGGGTGGTTGAGGTGAGAGACAGCTCCTGGTCAGCTGTGTCTCAGCAGCGTGAGGGCAGCCGAGGCCTGCGGAGCAGGCAGGGAGATGTGGCAGGGCCACTGTGATGAGGATCGCCACTGTCACCCCCTGGGCGGTGGCCTGAAGTGGGAGCCTACTCAGGGGCCTCTACCTCCAATTTTTTCATCACCACCTGAGCCATGGAAGTTCTGAACCCCCAGACCCAGGTCTCCAAGCCCCAGAAAACAGGTTGAGGCAACGCAGTGGCTATGACATGAAACCTGGGTGTGCCTGTAGTTGCCCAGCTATTTGATGAGCACCTACTGTGTACCACACACTGGGATGGGCACTCAACACATGTCTCATTTCCTCCTGAAGCCATGTAGGGAAGGGCTAGGGGCTTGAGCTCTGGAGGCAGACACACCTGGGCTGGAATCCAGGCCCCATCCACGCGCACCTGTGCACCTCCGTGAGTGGCCTCACCTTGCTGTCCTTAGTGTCCACATCTGTAGAATAGGGTTAGACTAGCAATCATCTCACAGGAGGAATGTGGTGAAGATTCAGTAACAGATTGTGTGCACCTTGCTCAACTCAGAGCCTGGCACATTGGACACTTATTAAGTACAGCCACAGTGGAGACAGCAGGGCCTCCTGTGTTCAGGGCGCTGTGCCGAGTGCTTTCCATGGATTAGCTTATTTAGCTTCACAACCAACCCAAAGGGGAGAGACCACTACTAGCCCCCCTCTTATAGGTAAGAAAGCCAAAGCTCAGAGGACTGAAGTCACTGGCCCAAACTCACATAGCTGATTGGTGGCAGAGGTGGGATTTGAATCCAGGTCTCTCTACCTTGGAGGCCTGATTAGTGAAACCTCCTCCCTCTCCCTCTCAATGTCCCCTTCAATATGTGAGGCTAACAACCCACTGGCTCATCTCTTTGGTCCTTGAAAAAATACTGTTCGGTGAGGTTTTACTGGAGGCCCAGGGAAGGCCAGGCTGCGGCGGTTAACAAGATGGTGCTGGAGCTGGGACTAGAATCCAGGGCCTCACTCAAGATGCTGGGTGTTGGGGAAGCCGGGATGGCTCAGTGGGTTAAGCGCTCACTTTGCAGCCCTGGGGACCGAGGATCGAATCCTGGCCCCGGCCCATGCGAACCCATATGCTGAACTGGGGAGTGCCCCCAGTTCAGTTCTCACCGGGGTGAGACCCCGGCCCAGTTCCTGCCCTGTGCAGCCCCCGCCCACCTGTGGAATGAAACTATGTGGAAAAACCAATGATGTGCAACTATGGAGACTGTTCTGGGCCCTCCCCCTTCTCTCTGTCTCTGTATCTCTCTCTATCAAAAACAATAAAAATAAATCTTAAAAAAAAAAGATGCTGGGTGTCACTTCAGCTCTGCTCTAGCCTCTGGAGGTGGGGACTCTCATCTCCCTGCCCCGCCTCCCTCACCCTGTCATGTAGACAGGTTCAAGACCCTGTGGGGGAAGCTCTGGGGCTTTTCTTTCAGGGGCCACTGAGGTGTGGGGTTAAGGGCCCATTCTTTTCTCTTCCTCTCAGAGGTGATTTGCTTGGACCATGTTGAGCACTTTAAAAATCTGGTCACATTGCAACTGTCTGGGTTACCATGGTGACCTCGCTTTGAATTTGCTCCCCAGAGGGAGTTGGTAATAATTAATACAGCACTTATCTCTGGCTGTCCACAGAGTCCCCCTGGGATCCACTTCCCCCCAGGTCCCGGGGTTCCCCAAGGAGGCAGGGGAGGGGAGAGGATGCCCCCACCCTGCCTACCCCTTCAGCAGCTCCAGGAGCCATGTCGATGGAGATGGACTAGATTGGGAATCTGAAGCTCAAGGGAGAGTCAATGACGTGTCCAAGCCCACACAACAAGATCTAGGCAGCGCCAGTATTGGGCCGCAGGCTGGTTATCTAAGCTTCAGGACAGGCCCTGGCGGTTGCTGAGTTAAGGGAAGCCCAGCGTTGAAATTCTCCCCTTCCCAAGCGCCTGGAATAATTTCTTTTGTGAGCCATTTGAGAGGGTTAAGCATTACCCTGTCTGGGCTCCAAGGAGGGGTCAATGGACTTTTGCTCCATCATCGCCCCTTCAGGGCTAAGTGGGTTACAAGATGGTGCAGGGTACTGGGGACCAGACTTGAGGAAGTTTGGCAGAGGGAACTGAATAGACTATGATAGTCTGGGGGCAGCTCCAGGCAGGGATGGGTCTGAGTCATTTCTGGAGAGGGGCCCTAAGAGGGAAGTGCATTCTGCCTTCATCCTCCTCTTCATCCCACTCTTCCCCATCATTTCCTGTTTTCACCCAGCTCTTTCAGAAAGACTGATAGAAAGACATGTAGTAGAAAGAACAAGAACTCTTTTGTAGAATCCAGACTCCATCCTGCTTTTCAGATGGAGAAACTGAGGCCTTTGAGAGGTCGAGACCCACTAGTTACGAGTGGTCAGCCAGGATCGGAACCCACATCAGTCCAAGTGTAGCATCTGTAGTCCTAATCATTACCCTTGGCTCCCTATTCCACATGCTGCCTGGGGGCTGGGCTGAGAGCTTTGCGAAGTGTTAGCACCGATGCAGAGCTGGAGGGAAGATGCCTGAGGCTCTCCAGGCCTGGACAAGGGCAGGACATAGGAAAGAGTAGGTGGCTTGTCTGCTGGGAAACTGGAGCAGGTGTGAGTCAGGCAAAAAGCTTGGAACTCGGAAGCTTCACTATGAAAATTGGGTTTATTAAAGGGCTGGGAGAAGGGAAAATGGGGGAATGGCTTTGGTATCTCTGGTTACTTCCAAACTGAGCTTGCAGTATGTATTTTGTTCATCTTAAACCAAACCTGTGACTTTAGTGAACTGCCACCAGGTGGCGGTGTGATTGGGCTGCGAAATCAGATAATGAACCTCCATCAAAATAAAAATTTCACTCACTTTTCAAAAAAGGTAAAAGTATAGAGACTTAGATTAATACATTATTTCATATAATTTTTAAAAATTAAGGTGATATTTTAAGATAATATTTTTTGGGGGTAGGGGAAATGCCTGAGATACAAATTGGTTTGTTCTTCCCTTTATCTCTGATACATACCCTAAACCTTGGGCTCTCCGGTGGTCTATCTTCCCTTTTCTGTCTGACTGGGGTCAACAACAACTGGAGCTCATGCCAGACGTTTTCCTGCCAACTTCGACCTACTGGAAACAGCAGAAGACGTGGAGTCAGTTCACATCCCTCACTTCAGGAAGGCCAACTCTGGAGGCAGCTGCTCACCACCTCAGGTTTCCCCATGTCTGTAAGGTAGACTTCCTTTATACCATGGCTCTCCTCCACTGGGTTTTAACTCCTGACTGCCTGCCACACCAGAAGGTGGTTTCTTCCAGGCACTGACCATGGCCCATTCCTTGGTAATTGCTTATAGATCTTAACCACAATGCCTGGCACATGAATGATGACCAACAGTTTGTTGAATGAATAAGTGACTGCCCATTTCACAGATGCGAAAACTGAGGTTCTCAGAGGAAGTGATGATGATAATAATATGTACCTATTCTGTGCCACACATATATTAACGCATTTAGTTCTCACAATAATTCTAGAAACTTAATGCTATTATTACACTCATTATACAAATTAGGGAATGGAGGTTAAGAGACATTAGGGTGGGGGAGCAACTGAAGGGCAGATAACAAGTCCAGAGCTCATTTGGGAGTGGGAGCCGAGGGCAGGCACCATTCCACCACTGTTCATTTATTCAGGGTAAGTTTTTTTTCAGCTAAATCCCTGGTCTCTATGGGATCTCCAGTTCATGTTAGGCCCTGGGGTGGACACCACCCAGTCTCCCCTCTTCACCCTGGCCAGCCTCTGAGTGAAGCTCTCCATTCTGCTCCTCAGGTACAGCCCACAACAGCCTGCCAAAAATTGTCCCGGCCACCTTAAACTTACATCCTGACCACACGTGGCCCCAGGCAAGAGAGATTGCTGGTAGTTTGGTTGGGAGAGAGGGCGAGACCCATTTATGTCTCCTTGCATCTCATTGGCCCTTATTAGGCTAAGTGCTCATCCCTGGACCAATCAGGGTGTTCTGAAGGATGCCATTGGTGGAATGACTCCAGCCCTGGGATAGGAAGATGTTAATCCTGCCACCAAGCAGGTAAAGAAGGTGAGAGAATACCCTAAAATAAAGGCAGAGTCCAGGTGGAAGGAGCTAGTGGATGCAGGGAGGTGGCCACATCTGTCTACTCACTCTTTTTGCCTGAAGCTGAGAACTCCATACAAATCCTCCTTCACTTTATAGGACCTGCTGGCCCCTCCAAGTCAAGACTGCATCTCCACCTGGCTCCTCCGTTTTTTTGGCAGTTTGGACTTGGACACAGCCTCAGTCTACTTACCTGCACAGAGCTGTGGTGAGGGACTGACCAAGGGAAGGCCAAGTATCAACCAAAGGTGATCATAGCCAATTCAACAGGAGTTTCCAATTTGGGGTGTTGTGAGGGGGAGAGACTTTATTCAGTGCAAATAATTCACCTGTGGAATCACAAGGCTGCAGAATAAGTATTGACAAGACAGTTCAGGTCCAGGGTTGCAGCTCCAGCCAGGGAAACACAATCTTTAATAAAATCTGAAAGTGTACTACCTCCAGGCAGACATGAAGCTGGCTTATATAGAGAATAGTACCTGCCCCTGGTCCCTGATTGGTCCATTTGCATGCAAATGAGGGCTCCAAATCTTCACATTTTGATTGATCCAAAAAGCACTGTCCTGATTGGTCAGAACAGAACCACTCTGGTTAGTAATACTGCAAATGAGGCTATAGCTTTGTAGCTCTGATTGGCCAGAGTAGGTCTTCAGATCATTGGTTGATTTACAATCCTATGAGCGTCTTTACAAAGGTCAGCTTAAGTGGCAGAAATACACTGCCAGAGGCAGGCAGCTCAGTGCAGAAAGCAGGAAATGAGTCAGACATTCTAAAATGAGAGAACAGAATTGTCACAGCCCAGAGAAGCCTAAAGAGACATGGTGACTAAAGGTGATGTAGTATCCAGGATGCGATCCTGGGACAGAAAAGGGACATTAGGTAAAAATTGAAGAAATCTGAATTAAGTATGGACTTTAGTTAATAATAATGTAGCAATGTTGGTTCATTAACTGTAACAAATGTACCATACTAATATAGATATTAATAATAGGAGAAACTGGGTATGGGGTATACTATCTTATTAATTTTTCTGTAAATCTAAAACTATTCTAAAATAAAGTGTTTATCAAAAAGAGGTGGGAAGCAAATGCAAAGGCCCTGAGGCAGGAGTGTGCCTGGTGTGATTAGCGAAGAGGCACTGCTTGGGGGCGAGTGGGAGGAGAGGAGGTCAGTAATGGCAAAGAGACCAAGAGGCTACCCTGAACCACTCAGGTACCTTGAAAGCTTCCACTCAGATCTGGAACGTGTGATATCCACTCAATTCCATCAGCCAATTCTGTTACCCAGGAGGGTGGGTGGATAATCCTCTCAGTGGGGATGGAGTGGATAATTGGGGACAATAATTCACATCTACCACAGTCTCACAAGACCCTGGCTTGAGAGAGGCTGGGTCGTGGACTCATTCACCCCAGGGATGGGGCCCAGGCTCCTCTGAGAGTTCAAGTTGCCGACTTGTCTTTCTCAGCTGCCTTCTCAGCTTCCAAACCACCCTGTATATGCCCATCCATCCTTTTCCACTCGATTCCCTTTTGGGTTTATACTGGCCAAAGCCATATTGAAAGTCATGGCTTTCAATATTAAAAAAACTGCAGAGAAGCGAACACATAATAATAGCAAATTCAGGACAATCCTAACAGAATTTCCTTTTGGATACCAGAGGGCTAACACTTTTAACTGGTGAAAGTCAGTGTGATAAACGTGGTTGGCAAGGAGAATCCAGGACAAGGGCCAGAAGGAAGAAGAGAGCTGATAAGGGTCTCCACAGGGAAGGCGGGCAGACAGACCAGCTTCCCTCATGTCTCAATTTGGCCAGCTAACCCTCCACCCCAGGCCCACAGCCATGCCACATCCTCTTAGGCCCCAGGCCCCAGCCAGGACTGAGAGTTCCTCTTATGGTCCTCCCCAGTTTCTCAACCCTGGCTGTACATTAGAAACCCCTAGAGAGGTTGTTTGTTTGTTTGTTTGTTTTTAATACCTAGGTTCCACCCCAGGCCAGTTAAATTGGGCTCTCTGGGGGCAGGCTCTGGAGGTGGGCATTTTTAAGAGCTCCCCATGTGGTTCTAATGAGCATCCAGGGTGGAGACCTGAGGCCTACTTCTCCTACGCCCCACAGAGCACGGAGAAAGATGCCAGCCCCGGATGCCAGGTCCGCAAAGTTTCTGACAGAAAACAAAACAAAACAAACAAAAATCAGGATAATGGGAAACCTCTCAAGTTTTAAATGTTAGTTCAAACTTACTCAATTCTATGCAGGTCAAGAAATAAGTCTGCAGGCCGCTAACTAGGAACCTCTAGGCTACAAAGTCTCTACATGTTAGTGTCTTTGGCCTGCTCCCACCTGCGTGGCCCCCTGGAAGACCTGGTGTGTGAGACCGGCAGCACCCAATGGAATTAGTGCTGTGCTTGGGTTGGGGCGTTGGGACACAAGCTTCCGCAGCAGGTGAACTAGAGGTGACAGAGCTCTCATGGGTAACTGTTTATGCCTTGGTCCCAGCCAGGCCTTCCTGAGCACCTACCCTACTGTGACCCCCACCCGACCCCCAGTAGATACCTGGGCAGAACAAAGCAGGAGGGTGGGGGCAAGTTCTAGCTGGGGGGCTCTCTTTACCCCAAGCTGCAAACCCCAAGTTCCCCCTGGGGTGGTTGTTGACTTTTAATTACATTTAAAATGTGTTTTTAAAACCATTATTGTTTTTTATTATAAAAGATTAAATTTAGGGAAAGCCAGGACGGCTCAGCGGGTTGAGCGCTCGCTTTGAGGCCCCGAGGACCGAGGATCGAATCCCGGCTCTGGCCCAGGCGGAGCCACGTGCTGAACTGGGGAGTTCCCACAGTTCGGTTCTTTAGCTGTCTCTGTCTCTGTCTCTATCTGTCAAAAGTAAAATTAAAAAAATAAATATGCACTGAAGATAAAATAATTACTCTCTATAAAATATAAAAAGATATAAAAAAAAAGATTAAATTTAATGTAGAAAGTTTGGACTATATAATAAAATAGAAAGAAGATAAAAAATCACCTCTAATCTTAGCTGCCCCTTGGGTTCTGAATACAGAATGATTCCAGGACATTCTGAAAGGAAGTCCCTGCTTCATTGTGCTGAAAGAGGGGGGCCATGGAAGACTTCTGTGGGAACATAATCTCATTTCTTGAAAGCAGGGACATTCAGCACCCTCAAAAGACTGATCCATCAGGCCTTTGATACTTGTCAGAGGCAGACTTTGAGAACCCATGTTATTTTTTAGATCGATATTTCTTCTTCCTAATAACAAAGATTACACTTAGAAAACAAAAGCAATCTTTTGATTACGAATGGAATTACCATATGCCCCAGCCATCCCTCTACTGGGCATCTACCCAAAAAACCTGAAAACCTTCATCTTTAAAGATGTTTGTGCCCGCATGTTCATCGCAGCACTGTTCACAGTGGCCAGAGCATGGAAACAACCAAAATGCGCTTCGATAGATGACTGGATAAAGAAGATGTGGTGCATTTACACAATGGAATACTACTCAGCGATAAGAAATGATGAAATACAGTCATTTCTGGCAACATGGATGGACCTAGAGACCATCTTATTAAGTGAAATAAGTCAGAATGAAAGAATCCGGAAAAATATGACCTCACTTATAGGTGGAATATAAAACTGAAAGTTACAAAGACACAGAGACCTATGGACACACCCAATA
>PVKE010010161.1:30284-43200 GCA_004027555.1 Craseonycteris thonglongyai | reverse complement strand
TCCCTCCACGACGCTCTTCCGAGCTGAGAGAGAGAGAGAGAGAGAGAGAGAGAGAGAGAGAGAGATACAGAGACAGAGAGAGAACTGAACTGCGGGAGCTCCCAGTTCAGCATATGGGTCTGCACGGGCCGAGGCCAGGATTCGATCCCTGGTCCCCGGCGCTGCAAAGTGAGCGCTTAACCCACTGAGCCATCCCGGCTTCCTTGGAATTCTTAAAAAATATGTTACTCAATATTTACTACCCACTAAGTGTTGGAAAACAGGATGATGAGTGAGGGCCTTTGTTGACATGTTTTAAACCCGTATCCTAATTCTCGACCATTTCTTTTTGATCCTCGTATAAAGATCTTGCTCATTTGAAGTTTATGCCATATGGTTGATTTATGCTCTGCCATCCTCAATGTAGCCACATACCTCTCATTCTTATCGCTTTCCTCCATTTCCCTAATACTTGGCATGTGGTCCACAATCCCACTGCATTATGAGGTAACAAAATGTCTATGTAAGTGACCTGTCCAAAATCCAACCTGTTAGTGCCTTGATTTCTTTTATTCCCATGGGAATTCTGGGATTTCCTTTCCTCAACCTTCACAATTATAAGATGTCTGTCTATGAAACTTGTGATCAAAGAACACTCCTTCCACACCTGTTCTTTCTCTTCACCCAAACCTTCAAATTGTTATCCCTTTTTCTTTTAACCTAAGATTTAATATATTTTATGTGTTTATGTTTAGTTTTTGCTTAATAGTTTCTTCTTTCGTTCTTTCCAAATTTTTATTAAAATATAGCAAACGTATATTAATTTCAGATGTATACCATAGTTTTTAACATTTATATATCAAAAAAAGTGATCAATGTAGTAAGTCCAGCAACCATCTGACACTGTGCTATTCTATCACCTTATTATTGACTATAATTTCTATGTTGTTTGTATGGTATATTCCCATAAATTATTTGTTTTATACATGAAAATTTGTACCTCTTATTTCTCTTCAGTTTCTCTCCTTTTTTAAATATTTGAATTACAATTGACAATTAATCTTATTTTATAAGATTAAGATGTATGCCATAGTAGATAGACATTTACACAACTTAGAAAATGGTCGCCCTGATTACTCTAGTATCCACTGGGCACTATATATAGTAATTACCATGTTATGGGCTATATTCCCAATGCTTTACTTTACATCACCATGACTATTTTGTAACTACTAATTTGTACTTCTTAATCCCTTAACCTTTTTTTTTCCAGCCCCCAACTCCCTTCTACCTATCACCCTGATAAATATAGTACCCATCTGACACCATACAGTTGTTACAATAGTATTGACTATACAGTGTTTCCTCGCCACTTCGCACTTCATGTTTTGCGGCTTCAGTGCTTCGCGGGTTTTCCCAAAACATTCATCAGAAAATAAAAATGAAAAAATACACCCATGTCGGCAGCCACATGGCGGAAAGGAGCGTTGTTTCATGTGGATGCGCGAGAGACAAGGATCCCTGCCTGTCAAAGAGCTGAGCTGCCTCAGAGTCCATCCCACGGGCTCTCATACAGGCGCGTGATTGGTTTCCGGGGCGACATCAACCCATGAGAGGACGAGTGGGTTTATCCCTGTGAGCTGATTGTCTGCGCATCATTGCAGCCTCACCCAGCAGCTTCTCTTGTTGTATCTCGCCAGTCTTGTCCATGATGTTGACTGTCTCGCATACTGTATTTTAGTGTTGTGTTGGCGATAACTTGTTTTGTTTAAGCGATCACTTTGTTTATTAATTAAGCCCTTATAATGCTGCCTAAGCGCTGTGCCCCTGCGAAAGCTTCCTATGGGGCGCCCAAGAGAAAGAAGATGATGACCATCAGCGAAAAAGTGAAACTTTTAGATAGGATCAAAGAGGGCAGAAGTGATGCATCTGTGGCACACCATGACGGGGTGAATGAGTCTACAGTGCGGTTCATCAAGAAAGAGGAAGCAAACATCCGCAAAACTGCTTCAATCACCTTCAATAAAGAAGCAAAACGTGTGGTAACTCCGCGTCATAACAGAATTGTGAACATGGAAGCTGCACTGGCATTGTGGATTGCTGATGGCAGGAAAAAGACCGTGAGTTTGGACACTAATATGATCAGGACAAAGGCCAAAGCTCTCTACGACCCAATCTTGCCCGATGACGACAATGAAGAGGCTGAAGAAGGTGCTGACGAACCTCAAGCCAGTACTAGCGCTGCCAGGAGGGATTCGCCTCCTCGAGGACGAGGCTTTTCAGCCAGCAAAGGCTGGTTCGGAAAATTTCAAAAAAGATACGGCCTCAGAAACGTGCTTCTGTAGGGTGAGGCTTCCTCTGCTGACAACGATGCTGCTTGTCGTTACGTGGAGGAAAAGTTTCCTAACCTCATCAGTGAGGGAGGCTACCTCCCTGAACAATTTTTTCACATGGATGAAACAGGCCTTTTTTGGAAGAGGCTGCCTTCACGTACATTCTTCTTCAAGGACGAAGTGAAGAGGCCAGGCTTCAAGGCTCACAAAGACCGTGTGACTGTCATCATGGCTGGCAATGCTGCAGGTTTTATGCTTAAGCCAGGCCTTATTTATAAAGCCAAAAAACCATGGGCATTAAAAAACAAAAATACGGCTCTGTTGCCCGTGTTCTGGATGCATAACTCCAAGGCCTGGGTAGCGAAAGCTCTGACCCTTGAATGGTTCCTCCATGGCTTCATTCCCCAGGTGAAGCTGTATCTGGCTGAAAAGGGCCTCCCCTTTAAGGTCCTTCTCCTGATGGACTGTGCAGGAGGCCATGCAACGGACCTGCAGTATGACGGTGTGCAGATAGAGCTTCTGCCCCTGAACACTACATCTCTAATTCAGCCGATGGATCAAGGTGTCATTCGTGCCTTTAAGGCACTCTACACTCGCTCCACGATGGAGGGCCTCATCTCAGCAGTTGACGATGCCAATGACGAATTCACCTTGAAAGCATACTGGCGCAGTTACGACATTGCCTCATGTTTGTCTAATATTCAGCAAGCATTAAAGGACATGAAGAGTGAGACCATAAAATCTAGCTGGAAGAAATCATGGCCGAACGTGGTGCACGACTATCCAGGCTTCACTCCTGAAGAAGTTCATCACTCAGCGGTGGAGAAGGCGGTGAAGCTGGCTCACATCATAAGGAATGAAGGATTTGTCGACATGACAGAAGAAGACATCAGCGCCCTTATCGATTGCCACTTGGACCCACTGACCGATGAAGACCTCCTTGAGATGACAAAGTCTGCAAGTGAGGAAGAAAACGAAGAGGAAGACGAAGAAGAAACTGAAAAGCGTGGCCTTACCCTGGAGAATCTGCAACAATTGTGCAACATGGCAAGAGCGACGCAACAATGTGCACAAGACATGGACGACAATAGGGTTCGAGCTGTCGAGTTCAGCCATCGCGTTGACGGGGTTATGTCCTTGTACAGGGGAATTTTGAAGGAAAAGAAAAAACAAAGACCACAACGACCCATCACCCTGTTTCTCTCCCAGGTAAAGCCCCCGGCTCTCCCGTCAGCGCCTCCAGCAGAAGAGTCTCCGAGGGAGCCTAACGCTTCTACGAGTCACGTGAGCGCCTCTCCTCCGCCACCCACACAAGCCTCTTCGCCTCTCTCAGAAAGCCATGCTGATTCATGTTTATTACTGTATAAGGTTTTGTCATTCACCTTATTAATTAGCACTGACACGTTTAAGTAAATACGTATACTGTGGTAATTTTTGTCTTAAATGAGCAAAGTATGAATACTGTTTACATATTTAAAACATTCTTGTACCCGCATACACGAAAATTCCTAGGGGCAAATCCTACCTCGCGGTTTTTCAGCTTTCGCGGAAGGTTCTGGTCCCCATTAACCGCAAAAAACGAGGGATCACTGTACTTCTTATGATGTACCCTTTATCCCCATGACTACTACATATCAATCAATTTGTGGTTTTCACTTAATTCCCCTTTTTCATGTACCACTCCACTTCCCATCCAGCAACCAGCAAAATGTTCTCTGTATTTATGAGTTTGTTTTTGTTTTGCTGGTATCTTTATTTTGTTCTTTAGATTCCATATATAAGCAAAATCACATTGTATCTGTCTTTCTCTGACATACTCCGCTCAGCACAATACCCTCCAAGTCCACCTATGTTGCTGCAAATGGCAAGAACCCATTCCTATCCAGGGCTGACTGATATTCCATTGTATATATGTACTACCTCCTCTTTATGCATTCATCCATTGATGAACACCCAGGTTGCCTCCATCTCTTAGCCTTTGTAGGCAATGCTGCAGTGAACATATGGATGCATACATCTCCTCGAAGTAGCATATTGGATTTCTTCAGATAAATACCCAGAAGTAAGATTACTAGGTCTTTGTTTCTTGTTATAGCCTTTGTTTTAAAGTCTATTTTGTCTAGTGTAAGTATTGCTACCACAGCTTTTCATTGTTTCTAATTTTATGAAATATTTTTTTTACATTTCTTTACTTTCAGTCTCTGTGTGTCTATATATCTGAAGTGAGTCTCTCGTAGGCAGCGTATATGAGGGACTAGTTTTCTTCTCCATTCAGCCACCTTATTGTTTGATTGGAGCATTTAATCCATTTACATTGAAAGTAATTTTTAATAGATATGTAGCGATTGCTATTTTTTAATTTATATTTTTAAATCTTATTTCTTATTGCATCTTAAAGAAATTCCTCTAACATTTCTTGTAATACTGGTTTGGTGGTGACGTGCTTCTGAAGCTTTTTCTTGTCTGGAAAGCTTTTTATCTATCCTTTGATTTTAAATGATAGCCTTGCTGGGTAGAATACTCTTGGTTCTAGGTCCTTGCTTTTCATCACTTTGATTATTCCTGCCAATACCTTCTGGCCTGCAAAGTTTTTTTTGAGAAATAGCTAACAATCTTATGGGAGATTTTTTATAAGTTACTAGTTGTCTTTTTCTCTTGATGTTTTTAGGATTATCCCTTTGTCTTTAACTTTTGGCATTTTAATTATGATGTGTCCTACTGTTTGGAACTCTATGCGTCATGGACTTGTATATCTAATTCCTTTGCCAGGTTAGAGAAGTTTTCCATTATTACTTCCTCAAATAGGTGTTCAAATCTCTGCTCTCTCTCTCTTCTCCTTCTGGATTTCCAATAATATAAATGTTGTTATGCTTGATATTGTCCCAGAGGCCCCTTAAACTATCCTTATGTTTTTGGATTTTTTTTTTTCTTTTTGCTGTTCTGTTTGTGTAGTTCCTGCTACTTTACCTCCAGAGCAGGTATATCCCTTGTGTAGGTTGTGTGTCCCCTGCTGTTGTAGTTGAGCCTTGCCTGCTATTTACACATCAGTGGGAGGGATTGACCTTTGGGCTGATTGGTTGTGAGGACCTGCTGTGACCTCAGCGGAGAAACTGTTGTTCTGGGGCTGTCCCGATAGAGGAGGATTCACTTTAGCAGAGCTCTGGTGTGTGCTGCATCTCCCTTGTGGGTATGTCATCCTTGGAGATGAGCAGGTAATGCTGCAGCCCTGGGGCCTTCTGGGACAAGACCCACTGCAGACCAAGTTCAGCTGCAATCTATTATTCCCTACTGAGAGCTACCTGGCACAAGCCACAAAGCATTCCACAGATGGCTACCACCTTCAGTAGACTTGCAGGTGACTTGACAGGCCTAACTGCAAATTTGGGTGGGCTTTGGCTCATGCCAGGCTAAGTGCTGCTCAGCCACGTGAAAGCCAGATGCTGTTTGTTTGGGTTTTGTGAACCTTTGAAAGATTGAAGGGAAGTCTGATTGAGCATGATCCAGGACAGGCTATTTGTATGGAAAAATCACTGGAAGTGGTAGGGTGGGCAGGAATTGGAGTGCGGCAGGGCCTCAGGGCATCACCTGGGCAGGGAATATGAACTGGGTTAGTTGGGTTTGTGGGGACTCAGATATGGTGGCCACCTGCATCTGCATGCCAGGGTGAAGTGGGCTTAACAAAGAAACAATGACTTCTGCCAGTTCCTCCGCCTGGGAAAAAGCTTTCCTTCAGCCCTGGCCCAGAATCCAGACAGTTCAGTTCATCCCCACTTGTCCCTGGTGACGTTGGGGCTGCTGGCTGCTGGCCCAGCACGGGAGCTCTGAGTGAGTGAGTCTATCAGTGAGCAAGTCTGCACATGAGTCTCTTAAGAGGAGCACCTGGGACTGAAGCCAGCCTCTGTCCACTATTTTTCACAGCCAGAGTTATGGGGACTTCTTTTCCCAGCTCTGGAAACCTGGGCTGGGAAGCCAGGTGAGGGACTGGGACCCCCTCACTCCTCTGGTGAGGACCTCCACAGCTGAGATATTCCTCTTGATTTTTAATGGTCACAGGTGGGTGTGGGACCATTTGTTCCAAGTCACTGCCCCTCCAACCAGTCTCGAGGTGGCTTCTCTTATATGTCCTTAGTTGTAGGGCTTCTGTTCACCTAGACTTCAGGTGATTCTCAAGGATGGTTCTTTAGTTTAGTTGTAATTTTGATGTGGTCCTGAGAGGAGGTGAGCACAGTGTTGACCTACTCTGCCATCTTGATTGAAAATCTGCTTGTATCCAAAGGTCTTAAAATGTTTTCCATTGTGTTATAATTAAGATAAATCACTAACATTGTATTGTCTTTTGGTGATAAATGTTAATTATTTTTTATAAGACAGGGGAAATAGCATTGACAATGAAGAAATTCTATATCAATTAATTAGTTATTTTACCTAAAAATATTAACAAACTTATTTTAACATAATAACTAATTTTAATTTTATATTTTTCTATTTTAATTAGTTAGCATTTAAAAAATTTGAATATTAGATATTGATCTAAGACTACAAAAGCTGTTTATTACTTAAGGTTTTGAACATATATGTGGATATGTGGGGAGGAGTTTCCTCTTATCATTCAGGCTTTTGACATGTGATATTTAGAAATTGTGATACCTTTAAATAAACAGAGTCTAATTAACATAAAAATGAATACACAATATAAATGCAGTATAAAATCCATGATGCTACATTATGGTCAGGACCAAGACTTGGTGAATATCTGATCTGCTTTAATTGTAAACTTTTTGTACACCAAATTTAGAGATATTCCAATTAGTGTGGCACCCCTTGTGAGTTTATGTTAATGTAATGATAATGAGCTCTGCAAAGTGAAAATGAAATTCATTTCTAATTGCAGTTTTTTTCCATATTTTTTCTTGTTCTGTTTTTTATTTTGAATTCTATTTTAAAATACATGGTCTATTATCACATTAATAAATATAAACTTTATAAATATTCAAACATATGTACATATTGAGTACTAACAGATATTATGTATTTATGAAATATTCAAATTAGTTACATGTAGATTATTTCACGAAATTATATGAACTTAACATTTTCATATAGTGTAGTGAATTGAATTGTGCACCCTCATTCCCAAGGTTTTGATGTTTTAACTTTCGGGACCTGTGAATAAAACTTTAGCTGAAAATAGACTCTTCAGATGATCACGTTAAGATTAATGATAGGTCATTAGGGTGGGCCCTAATCCAATATAACTGTGTTATTAAAAAAGAAGAAGATTAGGACACAGGGAGACATGCATACAGGTGAAACATCACATGAACACAAAGGCAGAGATGAGAGTGATCATCTACAAGTCAAGATATATAGTTTGACAACAAACCACTGGAAACTAGTGAAGAGGCATAGAATAGATTCTGTCTCACCCCATTCAAAAAGAATCAACCCTACCAACATGTTAATTTCATCAGGCTCCACACTGTGACATAATACATTCATGTGTTTAAATCACCCTGTTTGTATTACTTTGTTGTGTCAACTCTAGCAAACTAATATATAGTCATTATACTTGTTATATTGTGCATTTTGTGTCAGCTAAAATATTTCCCTACTCCTACCTAGATTTCAATTTATATGTAGTATCTACCTCTAATGACTAGTGTTACTACTAAAACTTAATTAAAATATTAAAAAATTTATTTCAGTGTTCTTGTCACTAACATTTTGATACTTTTTTCTCATTCTTATACTTTCAAGTTTTTCACACATCTGATTAGACCGTGTCTTTTGTAAATAGCCTGTAATAGCATTTTATTCTATTTTATCTAATCTGAAATTTCTGATTTAGAATTTAGCTCATTTAATTCATTGTGATTATTGATATTTTGGAGTTGCTTCTAACGTTATCTTTGTTGCCCAGATATTTTCTGATTGTTTACTTTCTTAGTCTTCATGAATTAGGTTTTCCCCACCCTTGTCTTAATCTTCTTTCTCTCTTTGTAAATTTTACATTTTCTTTTTGGTTGCTTCTGAAATCCTATGCATATTATACCTTTTTGAAGCCTACAGGTAAATCATTAACTTTAATTAGATCCCCTTCCAAGTCACATCTAGATATTATATTGTGTGTGTGTGTGTTTTTTTTAACATAATCTATTTATAAATTAATTCACTCATCAGTCTTCACACCTATCTTCTGGGATTTTTTTTATTTTTTATTTATTTATTTTTACTTTTGAAGCAAATTCTTTAGATTTTTCTTTAGTAAAGTATTGAGATAAACTTTTTGTTTACCTGAAAACCTTTTCATTTATCCTTTTTTTTTTTAAATTAATTTATTTATTTTTGACAGAGAGAGATACAGAGACAGAGACAGAGGGAGAACTGAACCGGGGGAGCTCCCAGCTCAGCACATGATTCCACACGGGCCGGGGCCGGGATTTGATCCTTGGTCCCCAGCACTGCAAAGCGAGCGCTCAACCCACTGAGCCATCCCGGCTTCCCCTATCCTTATTTTTGAAAATGTTTTTCTCTAGGAAGATATTTCTTTAAAAAAAGAATTATTTTCTCTCATGAAGTTATTATTATATCTTCTGGCCTCTCTGATGATTTTGAGAATGTTATATATTCATGTATGTGAGGTGTATAAAAAGTAATTATTCTAAAAATAAAATAATCTTTCATTATTTTCATTTTTATTTTTTAAAGAATTTATTTTTTGAGAGAAGGTGAATGAGAGAGAGAGAAAAGAGGAGAGGGCCCAGAGCAGTCTCTGTAGTTGTACATCTTTAGTTGTGATGTGATTTTATTCCACAAAGGTGGATGTGGGGCCGTGCGGGGGGTCCCTGCATGGGAGGTTTGAACCTTTGCCACCAATCCATCCTGGCAGTTACCAATTGTGCCGCAGTTCAGCACATGACTTTGCACTGGCCAGGGCGCAGGAATTAAACCCCTGACCTTGCGATTGCAAGGCAAGTGCTTAACCTCTGAGCTATCCTGACATCCCACTTCATAGTTGTTGTTGTTGTTTTTTAAATTATGGATATAACCATTTTAATGTCAAAGTCCTTAGGGGTCTATGTCTGTGTTTCTTTGACTCTTGTTCATGGCAGCTTGGAGATCTTTGATAGTCATCTATGACAGTTAATAGATCTTTGATAGTCAGTCTCTGACATGCTTTTGGCCTAAGTTGTGAATGCTTTTCTGCAAGAGGAGTCGCATTTTTATCTGCCAAGATATAAGGGACACCCTCAAGCTGAGAGCAATTTCATTCCCAAGGGTGCAGATTCAATGTGAATGATTCTGGCTACATTGCTTCCTCAGGAGCACTGGTATGAAGCTCAGTCTTCAAACTTGAGCACACTTAAGCTGTTGTTTTCAGAGAATTGTCTCCTCTTTGGTTTGTTTAGTAGTCATTGTTATAAGTCCATCTTATTTATACTCATGGCTTTTGTTAGATTTTTCTTTTGTTCAGTGTGAGGAATCAGGGCATCCTTGAAAACACCCTTACTTCTTACAAGCCAATAGTTCATTGAAAATATGTTTCATCAAGAGTCTAGTTGTTTTGTAGCAGAAAAACTTTGCAGAGTATCTTGATCAATACACTACTGAAAACAGTATTCTTTTAACTATATTTTTAAACTACTTTATTTTTACAAAGACTGCTTTAACCTACCTTATTATTGGAAAGGGCACTTCTAAACTAGTACTTTTTAAATAGTATTTAATTTAAATGCCATCTAAAAATAAATTTAAAATGTGTCAAATAGAAAAGCCATCAGCTTGTAAATTCGAACAGGAGGCACTTAAAATGGACAATGTTTTAGGGCATTCAAAAGGTAATAGAAGAAAATTTAACATTTTTCTTCTGAGTATAAAATAATATGAATATTTAAAAAACATATAGACTTATCAAATTTTTTATTTAAAAAGTGTCCCCTATTAACTAACAGAATAGCTCTTGTTTACATATTTTTTTCTATTTTTTTCTTGTCACATACTTGGCATTATTTAAAACAAATCTAAGAATGTAATGGCAACTCTGTTTTTTTTTATTTTATGATAAACAACAATTGACAGTAGAAGACTTGCTCAAATATATAAAAGTTTATACTAGATTATAAAACTATTATTTGTAAAAGATCTCATATTCTGTGTAAATACATGTTTATATATTTGTAAAGTACCTATTGTGGGACATATAATGGGGAATTTTAAATGCCTTAAAAATCAAACAACTTCTCTTGCAGTCATAGCTTACTTTCTTAAATGTATGCTATTTGAAATGTTAAGATTTGAAATGAGTTTTTAACATTCCATCTATAGAGCAAATCTCATGTCTATGGTTAAAGACTTTTAAGTTGTCTCTCTGGGAAAAAAGACAAGTATCTCTTACTATTAGGATGATTTACTCTTCACAGAATTTCATTAGAATTTCACTGAACCATTTTAAATCCCACAAGTATTGAACAATTTTTCTTAAATTTACAAAAGGACAGAGTAGTGTGAGATAAATTCAAAAGACAATTCTATTTAACAGTATTGAGAACAAAAACTATTTGAGTTTCAGATTTAGATTTGTTTTTAATGCCTACATCTATACAACATTGTACAATATTTAAGAAATTTTACAAACATTAATTCACCAAACTACAGATTCACGTTGTTTTGAAAATGTGTTTATATAGTGACTTAAGGGTTAGTGATCAATGAGGGCCACTTCACTTTTTCAATGTTTCTTAATGTGTTTTCTTCTGCCCTTCTTCTTTCCTTCTTTCCTTCCTTTCTTCTTTTTTCTTTCTTTCAGTTTTTAATTATTCATTTATTCAATGAACATTTTTTGTGTGCTGGTTGCTGTATTTAATTTGAAGAAATAAAGCTATGTTCTCTAAGTAGTAAAATATTATCAACTAGTTCAGCATATGGCTCCTCATGAATAGGGGCCAGGATTTGATCCTCAGACCCAGAAGCTGCAAGACAAGCACTCAACATGGTGAGCCATCCTGGCATCCCCTGTTTGATCAATCTTATGAGGAACAAGGCTGGATATAAAGGTTGAGAAAATTCTCTGGAGAGCCTTGATTACCTACCTATAGAATTTTTAAACTAGCATGGAGGTTGTTAATTGATTATAACAGATATTTAATGCCAAGAAATATGCTACAAAAAAATCTTTTTCTGCTCAGTTCTCTAATCTACATGCAAACCTATATATAGGTTTAATCCATAGTAGCAAAGGTATAGAAATAAGAAAATATTGGGGTTTGGAAACTAAACTTTTATAGAAGAATGGTATGGACAGGAATTAATAGATTTAAAAAATAGAGTATAAAATCAAAACTGAATTAGGAAGGAGAGAAAGACAGGTTGAGGGATCAAGAACATGGGAGAATCAAGATAGAAATTCTTGATGAGGCTGAGGAATAATTGTAATGAGAATAACTAAGTAAGGTAGCCATAAGAATTGGAGTTGTGTGGAGAAATTGGTTATAACTGACTTTCTTATTTCAGACAGAGCAGTTCTGAGTGATGTGGAAGGTTGTGGTGAGCCCATTAAGTAGATACCTAAACTGAATTAAAAGTGAAGGTATGGAGATGATGAAGTCAGAGAATTGGAATGGTAGATTCTTACAGAAATAATTCTAATGTATTTAAAATTCACTTAGATTTAGGATGACTATATATCTCAGTTTGGCTGCGAACTGGTCAGCTATTACTACTTAAATATGCTTTCTGGCCTTTTTTCTTCTGAGTCCCCCACAAAGCAGATGGGGCTTCACTTTAATGGTGCTCTGCCAATCTCTCAGGCTCTGTTTACGTTTCTAACTCTTTTTTTTATGCTCCACAGACTAGAAAATATCAATTACCCTATTATCATCTTTTCTGATTCTGTCTTCTGCTTTCTCTAAGCTATTGTTGATCTTCTCTAGAGAATTTTTCACTCGTGAAACTACTTTTCAGATCTAAAATTTCTATTTGGTTCCTTTTATAATTTATCTTTGTTCATACTATTATTTTATTTATACATTGCTTTCTAGATTTTCTTTAATTCCTTGTTTATATTTTCCTTTAGCACTGTGAGCATATTTAAAACACTGTTTTAAAGTCTTTGTCTTATAATTAGTCAGAACTTCTTTAGGGACAGTTTCTGTCAAATGTGGATGAACCATACATTCTTGTTTCTCTCTATATATACATATTTATTTTTGTGTTTTTTTGTTTGTTTGTTTGTTTTTCTATTTGTTTCTCCAAGGTTGTAGGTGACATATTGTATGACTCAATCTTAATCTTTTGCCCCAGGAATCTACTGCTTTTTAAACCAAGGTAGTTCCAAATTAAGCAACATTGAGGCAATACGTTGAATAGTTTAGGCAGCCTTACAATGTTAGAACATATGCAATTATTTGCAAATGTCCTCTCTTTTCCATTCAGAACTAGGGATCAGGTTCCACACTGGGAATGTTGGCTCTCTTCTGTAACACTGTTACTGAGTCAGGGAGAGGGTAGACAAGGGAAAATAAAAATGTCACAAAACTTTCCCACCATTTGAAAGATGACTTTTTTCTAATTCAGCTTTAACTTTTTTTTTTTTTTTTTTTTTTTTT
>PVKE010010161.1:0-30184 GCA_004027555.1 Craseonycteris thonglongyai | reverse complement strand
CTTTAACTTTTCTGCTGTATCTTTTCCAGTGTTCCAAAAAAGATAATTCTGATAATTTCCTCTTATTTTCAATGTTTTGAGAGTTGATAGGAGCCTGAAGCGGCTTACATGGTCACTTTGTTTATAAAATTTAATACTATGCATTTTTTTAAATATTGAAGAAATGTTTATTTATAATTGACATATCATACAATTGACCCATTTAAAGTATAGAATTTAATGTTTTTAATATATTCATAGGATTGTGCAACCATCACTCGAAACAATTTAACAACATTTTCATCCCCCTAAAGGAAATATCTTACCCATTCAGTATCACTCTTCAGTCTCTCCAGTCATACTCTATCCCTACAAAACCACTAATCCACTTCAAGTTTCTGTATGTTTTCCTAATCTGAACATTTCTTATAAATAAGATTATATGATACATGGCCATTTTTACCTACCTACTTCAGATTGTATAATGTTTTTCGTGTTTTCAGGAAGCATAAAGTTAACTCAGGTTGTAATTTTATGTATCAGTACTTCCTTTTTTTAAAATATGAGTAATATTTTGTTATACAGACATACCATATTTGCTTTACCTAGTCATCAGCTGATGAGCTTTTGGGTTGTTTCTACTTTGGGCTGTTATGAGCAATGCTGCTATAAATATTTGGATTTTGTGTGGACCTATGTTTTCAGTTGTCTTTGGTATATACTTGGGGGTAGAATTTCTGAATCACTTGGGAACTCTGTGTAACATTTTAAGGACATACCAAACTGTTTTTCAAATTTTATGTAACATTCTACACTCCCACCCACAATGTATGAGAGTTCCAATTCCTCCACAATTTTGCCAACACTTATTTCCTGTCTTTTTTGTTATACACATTTTAGTTGGTATGATTTGGTATTTTATTGTGGTTTTGATTTGCATTTTCCTAATGACAAATCCTATTGTATATCTTTTCATGTAATCATTGACATTTCTATTTCCTTGTCAGAGAAATATTTATTCAGATCCTCAGGCCAATTTAAATGAGTTATTTGTCTTATTATAATTGAGTTGTAAGTTTTCTTGTATATTCTGGATACAAGCCCCTTATCAGATTTAAAAATATTTTATTTCATTTTATGTAATATGTTCATATCTACTCGTGCAGACACAATGTGCTCATGCATGCATTTTCATGATACCCATGTTCATCTTCTGCCACATTTGATCTATTTGGCACTCTTGTGATGGACACCTATAATTTCCCAACTATCACCCAAAATGATGAAGTTACGGAATTTTGTGATATATCTAGACAACATACATATATATCTATATTGAGTGTGTGTGTGTGTGTATTTGGAATTGCTAAATCATGGGTAATTTCACTGCCTTCCAAACTGATTTCTAGGATGAATGTCCCAGTCTATCTTCTAACCAGCAGTATATAAAGAAATAGATATCATGTGTCCTGTATCATATCAATAATCAAAATTATACATTTATTTTTGCCAGTCTGATACTTATAAATTATTGTTGGAATTTATATTTTTTTATTTCCTTTTTTAATTTTGTGGTTTCAGAATTATGGTGAACTACCTAAGTTTCAGTGTATTCAGCTTTAAAATAAAAGAAATAATATCTCTTTCACAACGTTATAAGTAATAAATGAACTAATATGCAAAATGCCCTTTTACAGTGCCAGGCACACAGTAAGCATTCAAAAATATGTTTTTATTGTTTGTAATATTAGAGTGTTGTTGAAAACTATAAATACCTTGGCTACAGGTGGCCTGGTAAGAAAATAATAAAATTAGAATATTAGTATCTCAGAAAATGATAGATGCCTCTCCTGTAGAGATTTCTGAGGTCCTAGCCTCCAAGTGTATCCTCTCTAATCACTTCACATTTTTTCTTTTCTTTTTTTTTTTTAAGATTAGTTTTTGTTGTTTGAAAAATGCTGAGAGAGACAGAGAGAAAAGGTGGAGGGCCCAGACCAGTCTCCATAGTTGTACATCATTAGTTTTTTGACATGGTTTCATTTGACATAGTTTCATACAGGAGGATGTGAGACCACACAGGGTGAAACTGAACTGGAGGACTCCCTCATGGGTGGTGAGAATGTTTGCCATCATCCTGGTATGTCATAGTTCAGCTTATGGATTTGCATGAACTGAGACCAGGATTCAACCCCCAGCCCTGCAAGGTAAGTTCTATCCCAGCATCCCCTCACCATTTTTCTTTTGTCCAGTGTTTTTGGCTTTTATTCTGACAACATATACATTTGCTGATATTTGCTTCACATAAATAGTTCCATTGTCTGCTATCAGTGATTGCTTAAAGTATTGTTGACACCCTCTCCACAAAGTCTGAGATCCTGGACACAGCCTCAGTGAGATTAAAATTTGACCCCTTGAGCAAAATGAAAAATTGTCTTTGATAAAGCGTAGACTCTGGAACCATACTGCCTGAGATCAGATTCCAACTTTATCATTTAGTGGCTAGGCAGTTATTGGCAATTACCTTACTTCCATGAGCTCCAGATTACTCATTGTAAAATGGGAATCCCCACAGTGAAATTGGGATCATAATAGTTCCTACCTCAAACAATGACCCCAGGAGGAAAAATAAATCATTTAGTACCTGCCACATAGTAAGAATGTTCTATTAGTGTGATTATTATTATCATCATTATTATTATCTAGAGGGCACTTTAAGCAACCAATCATTGACTGAGGGCAGCTTGTATTCACAATATACTTTGGGTCCTGTGTACCTGATGATTTTGGCTTATGGTTAGTTAACCATTACTTAAACTTTAGATCATGGCAGGTAGTGTTAAAATCAGGATTATCCCTATTTCCACTATCAATTAAATACAATTTTACCTTGGAATTTTACCCTGAGCTTTACCTTGGAGGAAGCAAATGAGAATTCTTTTTGTCTTGTTACAATTCATTCTTAATCCTAGGAGATTCATCAGCTTTATATTCCAACCACCCTCAGTAACCCAGAGTTAGACACAATTACACAATATATGAGTACAATATATATGTGGCAACTTAAGTTTTTTTAGAGAACAAAAGATGATTAGGGATCTGCAAGCTAACTTTCAGTTTAAAAGAAATAAGAGGAGAAAGGAGGAAAGCAAAGGGAATTGAGGCTTGATCAATTGCGTATAGATTCTGTAAAAGTGAAAAGCCATTTTAAACACTTCATAATATTGATCTTCCTCCAAGGGTTTTCTTTGTAACTGACATAATTAGTGTTTATTAACCATTCTTTCTTGTCTAATACCTTAAAAGTCTATCTCAGCAGCTATAATCTCTGCCACTGCTAGAAAATGTCAACCTATTATGCCTGCTTAGTGACATAATTTGTATCTACCTATCTAATATTCATACAGTGAGCTGAAAAGTGAAACTTCATCAATTAGTTACTTGTTTTGTTCACATAAAATTAAGCAAATTAGCTAAGACTATTTTTTCCTAAATTGAATTAAAATCAGTAGACTTGTAAAGAAGCAGCCTTAAGTACATTAGTAGTGAGAGCAAAACACAAAATATTTTAATCAACTTCTGAGAAGATTTAAACACTTTACTCTGAACCTGGAAAAATGAATTTGAAAATAGTTCATGTAGAAATAGGTAAAGATTGAGGGGAAGTCAAATATGTGGTGATGAAAGAACTGACTCTGGATGGTAAACACACAATAAAATAAATATACAGTCAATATATTAAAGAAATGTACACTTAAAACTTACGTAATTTTACTAACCAAAGTCACCTAATAAATGTGATAAGAAAATAAAGAAAAAAATAGAAATGATTGACTTCCTTTAAATGAAATGAGAGCAGATACATACAAATTTTTATAAAGATGAATTATTAATTTCAAAATGTTTTCAAAAGAAGACTTTTGATGAAGGCAGGAAGCAAAAAAGGAAGGAAAGAAGGGAAGAAGGAAGGAAGGAAGGAAGGAAAGAAGGAAGGAAGGAAAGCAGGAAGAAAGGAAATAATTATTATGTTCAATACATATATACTACTTCAACTTCTGTATTCTAGGTGTTAATGAAGGCTTTGGTAGCATCTGTGACTCTCCACCAATTAATCCCAAGATTTAGAAGGCTTGCCAAGAAAAAACAAAGATCAGTTACAAAGTACTCCACTCAAGACATAGATATTGATATTCAACTTTCAAAAATAAAAATAAGAAAAAATAAAAAAGAAGGCAGAGGTCACACATTTAGAAGGTAGTTTTCAGAAACCGATGACATATCTCTCTGATTCCAGAACTTACTCTCTTTATACCACATCTTACTGCTGAGAAAAATCAACTGCTGTGGTAACATTTTAATGATTTCTTTAATGGCTTGGTTAATTTGTACCTTATCCAGAGGAAATTTCAGGTTTCCTGGCCAGTTTTGACCCAAGAATAGGAGCTAGAATCCAGAGTAACTAAATCAGTGATTAAACTGATTTGGCCATCAAAATAATTGCAACGATTATTCTGTGACATAACGGCAATTGAGCAACTAAATGAATTTATTGATTTGATTACTTATGGGTTTCTCTTTTAGGATACAACGTGTATATTTTTTGGAGTTCAGCAAAATCATGGCAATACATACAGAGTCACCAAAGTTTTTCATCTTGTTTCTTCATTGTTTACTCATTTACCCAATTCTTCAACCTTTATTCCAGGCCTATGATAGTCAGTATTAGATGAAACAGGCAGGCATTTTACCCAGAAGCTCAAATCAACTAAAGGATACATATAATAAAATCCATGATCTCAACACAGTGCAATAATACTACAGTTATATAAAAAAGAAAAAGAAAAAGAAAAACAAAACAAAAAAGAACAGCATTAAGACTTATATGGAGGAAGTCAGGATGGCTCAGCGGGTTAAGTGTTCACTTTGCAGTGCTGGGGACCGAGGATTGAATCCCAGCCCCAGCCCGTGTGACCCCATATGCTGAACCGGAGCACTTCGCATGCAGGAAGCCTGAGTTCAGTTCTTGCCCTCTGGTTTGGACCCTGGCTTGGACCCTGGCTTGAGGGTGTGTACCTTCCATGTGGGAGGCCCCCAGCCCAGCTTCTGCCCTGTGCAGCCCCTGCCTACCTGTGTGGAATGAAACCATGTCAAAACCTGATGATGTACAACTATGGCGACTGCTCTGGGCCCTCCCCCTTCTCTCTGTCTCTCTCTGTCAAAAACAATAAAATAAATCTTTAATAAATAAGACTTATATGGCTTTGGGGAGTGCTATAAAACATTTCTATGAGAAATCCTTGATTGAGGTTCTGAAGCACAATCTACATAGAAAAATTCTGGGGGAAGACTGTTGCATTGAGACGAAAAAGCATATAAGGCATCCAGAAACAAAATAATGTAGTACTTTTAGAAAAGGACAAGCAGTATGATAGGTCTGGGAGTTTACTACAAAAACGTGAAAGGCATAGAATACTAGTAATAAACAACCATAAAGAGCTTATATAAATTATGTAAATTAGAAAAAATATTATATTAACATATATGCTGCTACTTTCATTTCTATGTATTTTATTTATTTATTTTAAAGACATTCATCTTTGTTGAATCACAAAATAAACCCCATTATTCAGTTTTTAAGTGGTTATATGTAATCAAGGACATATAATTTGATGACTAATATTTCTGCTCAGATCACTGAAGCTGTAAGAAAACATCTCAGAATGGATCAACACAGGTTCAGATTTGAGAAAGTAACTAAGTCAGCAATATTTAGGAGACTTCCTTCTGGTTTGTAGTTTTTAAATATCTGTTCAGGTATCTAGGCCTTATGGGTATTTGAGGCTGTCTTGAGGGGAAAAAGAGAAAACTTAAGTGAATATTATTCTATTACCAGGAAAAGGAAAAGCTAAATATGTTTAATTTTTCATGATCAAGTATTATTAAATAAAAGTGCTTTATCAAAATTTGTTCAAAACTAAGACAAGCATGAGAGATTCAATCATTTGAGAAAATTAATATTCAGACTCTTAAAACTTAATGTAGCACGTTGCTTGCTTATCTCTGTTCACCAAAACATTCCTAATATGTGTACTTTGATCCTCATGAATTTTCAATTACTATACGTAACATGCCAATTACTTAATTATTTAATTTGCAAGTGCATACAAAGATTCTGTCTACCACCAAAATGGGTTTTTGGTTATAAAATGTCCTAGGATGAACTTGAGTGCTACTACCCAGGTTTGGGGAGTCTACACATAAATTTATAAAATCAGTGATCAGTTAACTCAGTTGCTTAGAAGAGAAAACCTATAAGCCAATTTTATGAGGTTAAATTTTCAGTTATAGGAGCTCTGTTAATAAGTTGAAAACAGGACTCATTTTTCTAGTCAGTCATCCTGTGAATAAGTGCTATTGGTCACTGTGGATTCTGGGTAGATATTTGGATGTTTTAGCATAAAGGTTTCGCTTCTGCCAGAAAACTGCAAAATGCACTTTCTACTAAGAACATCTAAAGAGAAAGAGCTCTAATATGTTTCATATAACTTACTGCTAAACAAAATCTAAAATGCTATATTTGAAAATTTTTCATATATTTCTGGACCTGAAATTAAGGAGTTTGCCTTTATTTTCATTAAATTATGTCTTCTAAATTTTAACTCTTCTTTCATACCATGAATAAAGACAATACATGTATACTAGAAATTTCTTTCCATATTGTCTTCTAAAGCTTTATACATCATCAATTCATGTCATTTTTTCTATCTTTGCATAGCAGGGATAATTGGAAATGTTTCTAGAGATATTTATCTATGTTGAAATCTATTATTAATCAGTAGATTAATAATTTGTCAACATAGGTATTGAATGAGCTATTGAATCCAATCTATATTTTTGGCATTGTCCTTATAGATGGAAACTGACAAATGTTTTTATTGAACCAAAGATGTTATATTTTTTTCTAGTATAATTGATCATAATAGAGGACATGATGTCTTTTAATAGAATTTCTTAAGAAGCTCATTATTAGCACTAAATTACATTTATTTGTGCTTAAAAAAATTTTTTTCAATATAATCAGACTCTGTCAAAACTGGTACTGTCCTTACACCTCAGGAATCCAATATATATGGACTTATGGCCCTGCATCTAATCCAGGTCAGAGAGTTGCCTCAAGAACCTGGTTCAAGAGTATAACCAGAATGATTATACTTGATAATATTTGTCTGAATAAAAACAATTTGGAGTCATGTCCATTTGCCAATTTCATATCTTCATGTACCTACAGTGGGAATGTTATCAGGTATGAGGGATGGTCAAGAAATTTATAGAATGAAGGAGAAGAAGTTTAAAAAAACCCTATTATTTTTCCTTTTCAATATATTCTCCTTTAACCCTAATATACTTTTCAGATCTTTCAATAAGTTTATTTATACCCTCAAAAAATATTTTGTGTGATGCTGGGACAGCTCAGCAGTTGAATGCTTGCTTTGTAGTCTAGAGGTCCAGGGATTGATTGTTGGCCCTGACCCATGCAAACCCTCATGTTGAACTGTGGTGCAACTGATACCCACCAGGATGGCTTGGCAGTGAAGGTTCTGGCCTCCTATTTGGGATGCCCCTATTCAGTTCCTGCCCAACGCATCCCCACGTCCACTTGTGTGCAATAAAACCATGTCACAATGAATAATATACACCTATGGAGACTGCTCTGAGCCCTCCTCTTGTCTCTGCCTCTCTCTATCTCTGTCTCTCTCTCACACACATTCTCTCAAAACAATAAATCTTTTTTTTTTTAAGTTTTGTTTTTACCCTCAAAATTGCAGCTTTAACTTATCATTTGTAAAGTTCTTCCCTTGAAGCTGTTTTTTTCATATTTGGAAACAAATAATAATCAGATGGAGCCAGGACCAGACTGTAGGGAGAGTAATTTAACATTTGGAAGGCACAGTCATGAACAGTATAATCAACATAATATTGCTCTTGAGCACCAGCACGTTGTTGTATAAAAACAGTACTCCTTTGCTCCATTTTTCTCTTTTTTTCTCTTTCACATATATATTCTTTTAACTGTTTCAGCAAACTGGAATAGTACTTTCCAGTTATTGTGACACCCTTATCCTTGTAATTGATTGGCAGGATACCCTCTGTGTCTTAAAAAAAAACAAACCACATAAAAACAAAAAACAAAAAATGGTAGCCATAATTTTTCTAGCCAGTTGCAACATGTTGAACTTCTTAGGAGGTGGCATACCCCTTTCATGTCACTGCATGGACTCCTGCTTTGACTCAGGCTCATAATGATGAACCCAAATTTCATCTCCAGTGACAATTCATTTTTAAACTTCATCTCAATGTCTCTGCAAAGGTACACAAATTGTCAAAAACACTTGACACATTGTTTTTTTGTTTTTGTTTTTGTTTTTTGTTGTTTTTTTGAGCAGCTTGAGTGTTCTCAGTCCCCATCTTGCACTCACTTTTGATATCCTTAGATGCTGATGGAGAATATTCAATATGGTTGTTGGTAATACTCCAACCATTTATACAAACTGTTTCTTATTCAATCTGGCATCTTCCACTACAAGTTTTCAATTTTTTTGAAGATGTTTGAGGAAGTGACCACATAGGGTGTCTAAGATGGAGGTCGTCTTCAATTCACTTGCTGTCTTTCTTGGAAAGACTATGTCACTTGGAGACCATGGATTTCCTAGTGCAACAGGTCCCATAAGCCACTAATGTCTCTTCCAAAATGGTTTGAGACTTTTCCACTTGTTTTGTAAGGAACTTAATGGTGACCCACATTCAAGTTTATTCATGCTGGGTGCTTTTTTCATGTTTGTTGTTATTCTTCGGGGATACATGAAAGTACACAGACAAAAGTAGGCTAAAATTTGGCACGTATACTAATAATAAATCACACGAACTGTGTGCACTGGTGCCCCCAACTCTCTGATAACCCCCTTGTTCTGCGAATTTGTTGGCCATCTTTTATAGTGTTTAAGCATCCAAGCCAGAAATACACAGACTCTTGAAGCTGAATATTCAAAGAAGATTTATTTATTCAGAGACTATTTCCAAAGGTGTGGGGATGAGGGGACCACAGCAAATAGTACAGTCTATCTGTTACCAGTCTTGGCTTGAGATAACAAGGGGATAGATTATTTCAAGACCCTGCAGGACACTATATGATACAAGATCACGGTAATATGATCCATGTCAGCGAGGCAGCACTCTCAGGTATGGAGAATAGTGGAGAAGGGAGAGGAATGAACTGAAGAGTCAAACAAAAACATCCAGTACCATTTTCATGGCTTATAAAAAGGCCTTACTGACAAATTGGCAATAGATATTAAAATATTTCCTATTGTGTGACTTCTACTTCCTTTTGTGAGCCCTATAACCATCCTGTCATCTCATATCTTCTCAGTGGTCTGTCACTGTTATTACTCAAGTTCTTTGCACTGAATTTCCTTTCTTAGTTTACTCAAAGCTGATTAACTTATTTTATTTAATATTTAGTAGATCATGATACCGAGGTTTAGCATTCCCACTGTTTAAGTGAGAACAATAAAACTAACTCCAAACTATTTAATTTTGCTAATCTCTTAAACCCTTTGGAATGCAGTATTTTCATTTATAAAATGAAATGGATGCAATGGTATAGATGTCATCTAAAATTTCTTCAATGTGTAGAATTTAATTCAATTTGTTATAAATATTAAAATTAATATAAGCCATATGTATCTGAAGAAAGACCACTTGTAATTTTACCCTATTTGGGAACAATTTTATTTTTCTTTTGTGCTTTATCAAATGTCAAGAATACATAACTTTTTAATTTCTTTCAGTAGATACCCAGCATTTTAAACATTAAGCCAAGATTGAGAAGGACTCCACACTGGGATACACTTTCAAAACAATTTACCGGTAGTCACTTTGAAATGTAAATTCGATAAGCCAAAGCACGACTGACACAGTTACCACCACAGAGACATAAGCTTTGCAAATGACTTTGCTTTGTGATAAGAACTTACACCTGTTGGAGAGCAACATTTGGAAGTAGTCTGTTAGCAAATTCTAAGATAGCGGGAATGAGAAGAACATATTAAATTGTGAAGGAATATCTGAAGTGCTATCTACCCACTGATGCACATCTGTACCCACGGGTTAAAGTCTGTATAACTTAGTTTCCACTGCTTTTGTGTAATGCTGTCATCTCTCCAGTTTTGCCAAACCAATGAAAAACTGCACTGTCAGAATTCTTTGTTTTGGGTACCCTTTGTCACCTGGTCACACCCCATGTTGAAATAGAGATTCTCAATATCATCTGAAACTAGATTCCAAGGATTCCTACAGATAAAAAGTTATTTTACTATTTATCTTTTTCGTGGTAATAGGTTTTGAGTTTCTTATAATTCAATAAGTTTTTAAGCATTAGTTTGAAACAAAATATTCAAGTTTCATTTTAATTTAATGTATTATGTATATATGAAGAGCCCTCCCTTACGTGCTAATGGTTTTGACATCACTATTTTGCCCAGTGTAACTTTCTTATTTCCACTCCCTTCTGCTGGTAAAAGTCTTTCATCTTTGTAAAGCTCCTCAGTCAGGGCTCCTTGGAGAGGGAAAAATATGTTTATACTTCAGCAAGTTTTATCAGATTAAGAAACAGTGAATAATATTTAAGCCAAATCATAAATTAGGATTTCTATAATAAAACAACATTCCTTCAGCAATGGGCCAGAAAAAAAAAAGTCTTGAATCTCTCTCAAATAATATGTTAAATCATTTTTTTAAAACTATATTTGGCATATTTTATGAATTTTTCAGTGTAAAAATATAAGAATTGTATTCAGAATTGAAGGTGCTTTTCTGAAGAAAGTAAATAATATTTTACTGATTACTTTTGACATATAAAATAGTGATAAAACCAATGTTTGTACTGTTACTGTGACTAAGTTTATTGAGAACAAAATTTATCATGAATTACCAAGATTATTCTGAGTTAATATTCAAAATACTTAACAATTTAATGTTGAATTTATTGATAAAAACACTAGGTGCTAAACGGTATACATAGAGATGACTCATTGCTGTAGGTATTGACCATTTCAAGCATAACGATAGACTAATTTATAAACATAATTGAAATATCTTGTTGTTTGGTAGACTTATTTCCATAGGTAAACATAAAAGATATCAGAAAGCTGTATAGTGCTTAAATTTATATTTTCATACTTTTTCAACAGAAATGGAAAAATTGCTAATAAGGTCAGATAAATCAAAAAGTCTGATTGACAATGTGACTAGAAAGTGGCCTCTTATGTTCCTTCATATACTATACCCATCTCCACCCTCTGACCATTTCACTTACATCATTGACAACAAGACATCAGGGCTAAACGGAAGATACTTATACTAAACCCTACATTACCAAACCAAAACAACTTAATTGCAGTTTTAGCTTCTTCCATAAATTGAATCTCAAAATAGTCAATCAGGAGTCAGCTGGTCAGCCATAGTTAGGTAATCTGTCTGACTTCCCTTAAATGAAAGTAACAATGCGATATTCAAACCCCCTTTTTCCCCCCAATATAACTTCCTTGTTTTCTTTCCCTTCTGCCAAGTCTTTCATTTTATACAGCTCCTCCACGATCCTTTCTGTCTGCTAGGTTGGTTGCAGCCTGATTCATTAATTATTAAATACAGCCAATAAAATCTTTGAAATTTACTCAGTTGAATTTTATTTTTTTAACAACATAAATACCATACATACTTGGATTGAAAAATTCAGTTCATTCCTTTTCTAATGTAAACAACTTTATTCTTTGATAAATGTTCACCTGATTACTTTCTTTTTGCACTTCCTTGGTCTGAATTAGAATAATATGAAAATTTCAGAAACTAGCTGAACATTATTTCCTTAAGATTTGACTAAAAAAGAAAAAGAAAAAAAAGAAAAGAAAAAGAAAAGGCACACCTAGGGATATGCTAGGAAAACTTGTTTTGTTGAGCTAACTGGGCTGGTTTGTGGTGTCAGAGTTTTCATGGAGGTGTAATGAAGCTGAATTGTACAGAACAGACTTTTACTGAGCTAACCAAATATTTTTAAATAAAAAAACAACAGAATTCCAATGCCACATACCTATTTTGTTTATTTTATGCCATTTATTGCCTCCTTTGATTTCTCTTTTCGACCTCTCTCCTCCATCCCTCTAAATACATAATTTCCCTGATGATTCACCCCTTAAATACATCCACTGGCAAACATTCTAACAGGAACTAAAAAAGCTCTTTCTTCATGAATATACATTAAAATGGAGTAACAGGTTTTTTCCTACCCATTTGACTGCCTGTATTCATTTTCTAATAGAATATTGGATTATTCTCTTTAAGGCTCTCTGTTAGAAGTTCAATGTTTTGTTAGACTGAGTGGAATGACAGTAGTGGAAGGTTGGCTAGACCCATGGCTGCATGCCCTCAGAACTGGAATCCAAGAGTACTCCAACTAATGATGAGCGGTAAATAAGGAAGAAAATGATACAATTATACACAGTTCATTTGCAGTCATGAGGACGTTTATGAATTTTTTGGGGAAAGGGAAAACATAGTTTAAGCTAAAGAGGATATTAATTCAAATGAAAGGATTAAAACTATCTCTTAATTACATCTAGGGATGGATGAACTTGGCCATATTTTGTGTTCATTGATTATCATATATTTTCCCAAATGTCTGGAGTAAAAAAAAAAACAAAAAAAAAAGCCATCTTCCTCAGTTACCTTTATTTTATAGATCTTGTGTAATTTATGGTCAGTAAAATTACAAATATTTTAATTTGGCTTGCAGCTAAGAAAACATTTGGTTTTATGATTTTTCCTATTAATGATTGAAGTTTATTTTTACTGAAGGTCAAAGTCTTCTGTAAGTTTTATGTGTAACAAAAAAGTGTTTATCAGAAAGCAGATAAAGCTTTTTCTGTATGAATATCACCTTTATTGTTAAAGAAGGGGATGAAAAATTTAAGAGTACATATTCTGCATGGTTGTGTTGTTATAATTTTAGACATTGTCTATTGCTTTGAATAAGAGTGTAATACAGCCTTGTCAAATATCTACTGAATATACCAGGATTTATAAAATCAAGCCCTTTAAATAAAAGTTTAATTAAACTAATTTTACTTCTATGTCAGTATTGGTAGAAAGCATTATTTTTTATCACATTTACTCACTTTTTAAAGTATATGTTTATCGGGAAGCCGGGATGGCTCAGTGGGTTAGGTGCTCACTTTGCAGCGCCGGGGACCGAGGATCAAATCCCGGCCCCGGCCCGTGCGGAACCATGTGCTGAACTGGGAGCTCCCCCAGTTCAGTTCTCTCTGTGTCTCTGTATCTCTCTCTCTCTCTCTCCTCTGTCAAGATAAATAAATACATAAAAAATGTATATAAAAAAAAGTATATGTTTATAATAAGATTTTTAAAAGTGAATATTAGATGTAAATTTGTTTACATTGGATTTAATATAGCAGCAACTTTGTTAAGTAAATTTATAAACAAACTTCAGTTCGATATTTTAATATAGTGAATATATATGTACATAATAGCTCACACGTACACACATTTGTATACATTCTAAAACCAACATCAGCAAGAGTGGCTTTTAAGTATGATTGAAAGGATTACTTTTTATTCTATATTTGGGCCTCTGGCAAAAACTATTCCTGCTCAACCAACCCATTTTTTATCACTGTTTCTTTTACTTTTGGAACTCACTTGCAATCCTTTTAGAGTATAGTCACCCCCCCCCACCCTTATCTGCAGGGGATACATTCCAAGACCCTCCTGGATGCCTAAAACTACAAATGGTACTAAACCCAATATATACTATGTGTTTTCCTTATACGTACATACTCATACCTGTAAGAAAGTATAATGCCTTTTTCATTTATCTAAGCACTTATGCATTTGGTTGTAACTTTTGTAGTGTGAAAGCAAAACTAATAAAATTAATATGACACCAAAAACTAGCATTATTTTCTTTTCCTGTGTAACAGAAAAGCACTTATTTTCAGGAAATAGATAATACATTTGCTATATGAATATCCCAGTTTCATGGATAGGACATTTGATTTTAATGTACATCTTAGCAACTTCAGCATATAGGATTTTTTCCTTTCTTTATTAAGTTGAGAGCTTTCACCTTTTCACTTAAAAGAAGCACTGTGTGGCTTCTCTTTAGCATGTTCTAACTGCCTGCATTATTACTCTTGTGCTTTGTGGCCACTATTAAGTAAAATAAGGATTCCTTGAACACAAGTACTGTAATACTGTGACAGTTGATCTGATAACTGAGGTGGCTACAAGTGACAAATGGATGGGTAGAGTCTATAGTATGGATCTACTGAACAAAGGGATGAATCAGGCACCAATGAAAAGCTATGAATTGTTTATTTCTGGAATTTCTGAGTTCATAGTTTTAGATTGTAGTCAACCACAGGTAACCAAAATGGCAGAGGGGGCAAAACTACAGATCAGGAGGGGTACTACTGTACTCGCCATATAGTCAGTGATGGAAATAGTTTCATTGTTTATGCCAATAACGTTTTTGTCTAAAAAGAGCTTTCCCAACTGTGGATATAGTAATCCAGTGGGTATTTTATTTTGTTGTGTCTTTCAACTGAAATAACTATATTTTAAATTTCTGTACGAGATACTTCTTACAGACCATCAAAGATAGTGTCAAGAGTTTATTTATTTTTATTATTTTTTTTAATTTCTATTGTTTTTGACAGAGAGAGAGAGAGATACAGAGACAGAGAGAGAAGGGGGAGGGCCCAGAGCAGTCTCCATAGTTGCACATCATCAGTTTTTCCACATGGTTTCATTCCACAGGTGGGTGCAGGGCTGCACAGGGCAGGAACTGGGCCGGGGTCTCACCCCGGTGTGAACTGAACTGTGGGCACTCCCCAGTTCAGCACATGGGTCTGCATGGGCCAGGGCCGGGATTCGATCCTTGGTCCCCGGGGCTGCAAAGTGAGCGCTTAACACACTGAGCCATCCCGGCTTTCCCTCAAGAGTTTATTTTTATTTGTAGAACAAAAATGCGATTTTTACTAATTTTCTCACCAATGTACCCTGAAGTATTTTATCCAGTATTTTCCAGAAGAGAGATATTTGTTTCTTCTATAAATACATTTTCAAATTTGGGAACACTAAAAGTCTAGAATCAGCTAACCTGTGGTTGGTTAATCTAATTCTAATATGCAAAAAAAAAAAGTTTTTTTATTGGTGATCATTACACATTCAAACCCAACAGGAGGCATCCTTGGCATTGAAGTTGGGGTATTTTTATATAAGCACTTAGCTAAGTTTTATTTAGACTAGCTATGACACTTGATCATAGCAAAATCTGAGATCTTCTGTGCATTGGACAAAGGTGTAAGATTTCCAAAATCCATTTCTGTAATATCCCAACAATCCTTCTACAGAGAATATGAGAGCAACTACCACAGTTTCTTTAACAGACTTGAAGTCAAGATATGCTAAGGTCTGATAAAGTAAAAGACAGTTAACAGACTGCTTTTGACTTTCCTTAAAAAATGTATGTAGAATTCCATTAGCTCTTATGCAAATAACTTCATTACTTTGTTCAAAATGTTTTCTTACTTTTTTTTATTAATTGTTAAATTTATTAGAGTGACATTGGTTCATAAATATTATAGGTTACTGGTGTACAATTCTACATTATGTCATCTATGGATTGCATTATGTGCTCACTGCCCAGAGTCAGTTCTCTTTCCATCACCATATATTTGATGTCCCCTCCCTCCTCCCCCACCCTTTCCCTTTTCCCTCAGGTAACCACTAAACTATTGACTGTGTTCATGAGTTCTTGTTTGTTACTTTTAGTTTTATATTCCACCTATAATTCAAGTCATATCATTCTTGACTTTCTCAGTCTGACTTATCTTGCTTAATATGATAATCTCAAGGTTCATCCATGTTGTCACAAATGGCTGTATTTCATCTTTTCATTACTGAGTAATATTCCACTGTGTAAATGTACCACAACTTCTTTATTCAGTCATCTATCAAAGGAAATTTGGTTGTTTCCACAAGCTGGCCACCATGAACGATGCTGTGGTGAACATTGGGGTGGGTACATATATCTTTACGAACTAAGGTTTTCAAGTTTTTTGGGTAGATACCCAGAAGTGGGATTGCTGGGTCATATGGCAATTCTATTCTTAATTAAAAAAAAAAAAAAAGATTTATTTTTATTGTTTTTGACAGAGAGAGAGAGAGAGATACAGAGACAGAGACAGAGAGAAGAGGGAGGGCCCAGAACAGTCTCCATGGTTGCACATCATTGTTTTTTCCACATAGTTTCATTCCACAGGTGGGCAGGGCTGCATAGGGCGGGAACTGAGCCAGGGTCTTGCCCTGGTGAAAACTGAACTGGACACACTCCCCAGTTCAGCATGTGTGTCCATATGGGCTGGGGCCAGGATTCGATCCTCAGTCCCTAAGGCTGCAAAGTGAACGCTTAACCCACTGAGCCATCCCAGCTTCCCCAATTCTTAATTTTTGGAAGAATCTCCATACTATTTTCCATAGTGGATGTACCAATTTACATTACCACCAGCGGTATATGAGGGTTTCTTTTTCTCCACAGCCTCTCCAGCACTTGTTATTTTTTGTCTTATTGATTATAGCCATTCTAACAGGTGTGAAGTGATATCTCATTGTGGTTTTAATTTACATGTTCTTTATAGCTAGTGAAGTTGAACATTTTTTCATGTATCTGTTGGCCATTCATATGTTTTCTTGGGAGAAATATCTTCTTACCTTAATCTATATAATGTCTACATTTAGCTTTTAAGAAATTACATTTTTAAGATTCCTTGGTTCTTTGGTAACTTCATTTTTCTCTTTTGCTCAGTTTTTAATTACAAAAAAAGAATGACCTCTAAAGCAAAAACAGAAACATTAAAGTTATTAATGATTTGCTCATGATTGCTGAAGCTATAGGAACCTTAAAACGTTGCCCTGGACCTGCTAATGTGTGCTATTAATACTACAAAATAATCATTGAAATGTGTTTGCAATATTGGGTCTATCTTATATTAGCTATTTTCTTTTATAAAAGCTACTCTTGTCTCACATCTTTGTGCCAGGTATTTAGTCTCAGGTTCTTCATTTTTTATGACAATTAATTTGTACCTTTTTTATACTGCAATTTTTGGGGTTTTTTTCCTGAGTTAGTTTTCACTTCCTAGACTTAACACACCATGATGTCTCTTACCACTTTTCCAGAAATGCTATTTTATTTGGCCCCATACCATTCAAGACAGGTTCAATGAAACTTGGAACTGCTGAAAACATTTACTAATCTTCTATTGCTATTTGCAGCTGTAGGTAGTTGTCGCCTTACATCCCTTTACCACTCAACTCAATGAAAATTAAAATGGACAGAAACAATTTCTAGAAGGAAAGTGGAAAAGCTGAACCAAAGAGTTGAAAATATATATCCTCTTTTCTTACATTAAGCTCCTATACATTGTTATAAGTTTACTTCTATATTAAGGATACTTCAAATGTCTAAAGTACACACATATAAAATGAAATAAGGAAATCATATAAAGTACCTTTTGGAACAATAAAACAAAAACTCTTTGGGATAGTTCATTATGTACAGGCTAAATGTGAGTTCATTGATTCTCAAAACCTTTAGTAATAAAAGATAAAATTAACACATATGAATTAAAAAGAGTTTTAAGATCACAGTACATTAAAAACTGCAAAACACCTTGTTTTGCCATGGTTTTTAATACTGTATGTCAAATAATCTATAAAACATTATAGCAGATAATGCAGCATTATTCTTCTATTTTCATAGCTGTGCAATACACATGTTGCTTTAACTCTAAGTGAAAGACATGGTTGACTAAAAAGAAATTTTGTGGGCAAATCTCATGCTTCTTGAATTTATATCCTGATGCTATTTCTTTCCACTAAATATTTACAACAGGAGTTGCAAAGTGGCAGTTTTTAAACAAGTTTGTGTGTATTTGTTTGTCATGCACATTATGTTAAATTTTTACCTATCTGGATGTTCTACATTACTTAAAAAATAACCGATGGCAACACTGGATTCTTATTTCTCTGAGGCAATTATGGCTGCGACTAAGGAGTTCTTGCCTCTTTTACATAAAATCTACTTTATTAACACATTTGCTTCAGAGAACTCAATATATACATCTTTCACGTTCCTTTGTTAGAACTCAGATGATGCATATATGAGTTTTTAGATTTCCCACAATTCTGTATGAAAATAAATGGACAAAATGCTATAAATGGTTCCATTTCTCTTCAGGGACATCAAAACAGGTACTTAAGAAGGAAGTATGATTGACAATGTTTACAACTTTCTCTTTTCTTCTATAATTATGGACACAGAAACTGTGTATGTATTAGAATAGTAGCTACAAGTTTGATGCTTGGGCTTTGGTCCATATTACTGTATAAGCAAAGACATCAAATAACTCCGGTTATCAGGTTGACAAAAAATAATGTACAATATGACCTTTCACTATGCCCTTCAGTGGGTTTCATTTATTTACAACAGTGTAAATTGAGTGATGAAAATCGTTTGGTCAACCCAGTCTCTGCTGGGCAAGACTCAAGATTTTTATATCTTCTTGGTCTCTGCAACTTTGACTATGAGATACATTCTGACTGTTACATATTAGTTTTTGTCTATAATTTATGAAAACTTCATTACTAATAGTGAACTATATAATGACTGGATTAATGGTGGATATATGTAATATTTTTGAGCAAAACTATACACTTTATAAATGACAACATTCTTGGGAAGCTTATAAAGACATATTAAAGAGACTTGGAATTGTAAGTAAACTTTATTTTATCATAAAATGAAATTGCAAAATGTATAACTTATCACATGTATGTTTGATAAAATATACTTTGACTAAAATGTCAAATTTTTAAATTTATACCATCAAAAGTTGAGAAACATTGATAATTTCAAGTTGAAAAGTATAAATTAGGGGAAGCCGGGATGGCTCAGTGGGTTAGGCGCTCACTTTGCAGCGCCGGGGACTGAGGATCGAATCCTGGCCCCGGCCCGTGCGGACCCATATGCTGAACTGGGAGCTCCCCCAGTTCAGTTCTCTCTCTGTCTCTGTATCTCTCTCTCTCTCTCTCTCTGTCAAAAACAATAAAAAAATAAAAATATTAAAAAAAAAGAAAAGTATAAATTATTAAACAGCAAACTAATCTACTACTTTTCTTAAAAATGTTTTGAAACATATCGATTCATTTAAAAGTTATAACAAGTTTACTTGCACCCAGTGCCATTTAGTCAAATGCCACGCAATCACAAAATTGCTGAGGTTCCAGCATCAGACTCAGCTGCAAATGCCCCAAGCAAATGTGTTAACCTTCCATTATCCTCTCCACTCCTTATTGTTTTATAGCTGCCTGCCTTCATTTATATTAACTACCTGGCCCTCTGGGCACTGAGTTTGCAACACCTTGCATAAAAGGTCTGTCTTTACCAAACCAGTTCTTTATCTTGAAATCTACAGAGAATGTTGGGCTATTCTGAGGCCTATCTGGGATTGGAATAGATTTCTAGATGTGTTTGGGGTGGTATTTGGGGTGTATTGGCTTTGTACTTTGATTACACACAATGTCTTCTCCCATCACAAAAATTACATTCTTATCCATTTTCCAAAAGTGAAATGAAATTTGAAGATAATATAATGCCCCTATACACATAAATAAGAAAATATACACCTCCCTCAGTACCCATAAAGACATATTAGAGGAGGGTAAAATATGCTTAGTGTAAACTATATTAGGAGATGGAACGAAGTAATCACATGCTATACACCTCTGAAAAAAGTTACTGTGAATGTCAAAGCTGTGGATAGACTGATCCAAGTGCATAGCTTTGATGACTCTAATATAGCGTTTCCCAACACTTTTCCACTTGTGTACCCTTTTTAAACCCATATCTATAAATTGTACCCCTTGTTTTTAAAACAGCTGTTTTCCAATACTAACACTTCTGTTCAGTGCCTGTCTTAATGTAAAATAGTGGAAATGAGGTAGTAAGTTAGGAAAGAAAAATTACTACACTAAAAGTACAAACCAAAGATTTAATTTTACAATGTTTTTAACATAGTTAAATATTGACAATGATAATTAAGTATTTAAAAACTTTTAATTCATTATTAATAATAGTTGTGTTATCGGCAATATCTATAATAGTTGTTATACAGATCACTAGCCATTTGAAACTTTATTAGTGAGATTGTTGAGCTTGCTTTGATGCATTTAGTTTCTTGAAATCAGGTCATAAAATGCAAGATGCAAGTTTAAATCCAGACTTGCATTAAGCTTGTTGCAGTACTTGTTTTTTATGAAGATGCTCTCTCCACTAGTTCAGTATTAGTAAAAGGCAAGGCAAGAGGCATTTGAGTGCCTTCTTACTGAGCTCTTTGTATTCCTCATTGGCATCTACCCAAAGGTAATAAGATGCTTTCTTTTAAAATCAGAATTGACGAAAGTCAGGACAGCTCAGCTGGTTAAGCACTCGCGTTGCAGCTCTGGGGACCAAGAACTAAATCCTGGCTCCGGCCTGTGGGGACCCATAGGCTGAACGGGCATTTGCGTACCATATGGGAGGCCCCCGTTTGGTTCTTGCCCCCCGGTTCGGCCCCAGGCTTGAAGGGGCATGCCTCCCATGCGGGAAGCCCCCAACCCAGTTTCTTCCCTGCATGGCCCACACCTACCTGTATGGAACAAAACCATGTCAAAAACTGATGACATAACTATGGAGACTTCTTTGGGCTCTCCCCCTTCTCTCTGTCTCTGTCAAAAATAATAAAATAAATCTTAAAAAAAAATAAATATCAAATCAAAATTGAAAGAATTGGTTGAAATTTTGATTAACTGCTCTTTTTCATTGATTGATGATAGTTTAATTTCTTTGAAGAATTCTTCATTGATGGGATCTACAATCTAGTTGCTTTCTTTTTCATGTTGAGAGAAGTACTTAAAAAAGGACACTTTAAGACCTTCTAAGTGACTTGCAATATTCTCTTTCACATTTTAGGATAGGTGCAAGTCATTCTCAGCTAAGAAGTTGTGCAGTTTCAGAAACTTCAGGCTGACTTCTTTCAATGCATTCTTCCAAAAGTCCAGTTTTTTAATTATTGACTCAATTTTGTCAATTACTTTGAATATGATTGAGTTGTTTTCAAGTCCCACGTTGAGTTTATTTATTTCTAGAAAAATATCTGATAAGTATGCAAGACTTTGAAGCCAATCACTGTCCTGAAACTTTGGAGCAACAGGGAAACAATGGTCTTCAAAAACTACCTAGACTTCATTTCTAAGTTCAAATACCCATGTAAGTACTTTGCCACAAGAGCCACCTTATCTCGTATGCAAAAGTAATGTGCCATAAATGCTGTTCATTTCTTCACACAGTGCTTTAAATAATCTGAAATTCTGTGGTCGTGACTTAATAAAATTTACAACTTTTACATCTTCATCAAGAACATCTATCAGTTCACTAGGAAGAGATTGGATGCAAGACTTCATCTATGAATGCAGCAGTGACTCCATGGTACATGGGAAGCTATTTCTCTAAGTCAGGCACAGAGACCTGTAAAACAGCCTGACATAGCTTACCTCCATCATACACCATAACAATCCACCCAACTAATGTCCTTTTCAATAAATAACCATTGATTGCATTGAAGATATCTTTACCTGTGGTAGACTCTGTCAATAGGTTACAAAGCAACACGTTTTTTTCAATTTTATTTCCTACCAAATACCTTGCAATGACAAGCAAAATAGATGAATTAGCAACATCTACATTTTCTTTTTAAAGATTTATTCATTGTTTGTTTTTGTTTTGTTTTGTTTTGACAGAGAGAGAGAGACAGAGAGATACAGAGTCAGAGACAGAGAGAAGGGGGAGGGCCCAGACGGCTCCTCCACACAGCTCTACTCCACAGGTGGGTGCGGGGCAGCACAGGGCATGAACTGGGCTGGGGTCCTGCCCCAGCGAGAACCGAACTGGGGGCACTCTCCAGCCCAGCACACAGGTCCACACGGGCCAGGGCCGGACCCGATCCCCGGTCCCCCGGGCCGCAAAGTGAGCACCCAACCCACTGAGCCATCCCGGCCCCCCCAACATCTACATTTTCATTGACCTGGAGGAAAAATAATTTACTTTTTTAAATTCTATCTACTACTACAGCTTCCACATCATCAGACATTATCTGAATTCGTTGAGACATTGTTTTGTTTAAAAAAAGGTATTGATTTTGTGAACATGTTCTTCTCCAAACATATAAAAAAGAGTACGCTTAATACGAAGAGAAATGACATCTTCAGCTATGGTGTGTTTTTTTTTTGTTTGTTTGTTTGTTTTACCACTTTTAGCTATGTAAACAACAATATGGTATGAAGCTTCAGTTGTATTTTCATTGTCTTTCTTTCTTGATATGATGTATAAAGTAACAGTTGGACAATTTCTAAGCACTGAAAATAATGTATTTCTTTGTTTTTATACATAGGATGTTTAATTTCTAAATGTTGCATGAGTAAAGGTTTCATGCCACTGTTGGGTAATATTTTCTCACACACAACACACAAAGGCTTAGGGCAGTAATCATATCCTACAAATAAAAACTCATATTCAATATACTCTTCAGAGTATTTCCTTTTCTTTTGTATAGTATCTGAGGCATGCACTTTTTTACTATCTCCCAGCATGGGTGTATTTGAGAAGTAGTTGGTGACGGGTTATAATACACATCAAGTTTTGTTTTTTTTAACCATTCCTGTTTCAACCAGTGATCCATAACTGACATGCTTAAAAATCACTGACAATAATAATAAAATCTATGTTAAATATGAAATAAAAAACTACTTGAAAAGAATCATGGTTAAAGGCAACACACCTTTACTCAGTCAATAACAAAACTGAGCGAACAGTCTGACTATGGATGTATTTATATGTTTGGGGAAATTCTAGACATGTCACAATAGATTGTTCTGAAACTGTGCATAATGATTGCTAGAATAGTGGATTGGGGGAAGATTTCATAGCTATCCCTTTACTGATCAATCATTATTCCCTAATGTGAGCTAATTTTGAAGTGTTTCCATTAACAGTGATTCAAACTTAATATTTATTGCTCCATAACTAATGTTTTTTATGTTTTTACTTGTTTTTTCATCAGTACTGATTATTTTTTGTATACCCTGAATGGCCCAGAGTGTACCCCAGGGATATGTGTACCACTGTTTGGGAAGTGATCCTCTAATGACAAAAAGAGCATCACACTCAGTTGACATAATAAATAATTCCTAGTAAAGTTTTAAATAAAACAAAATACCCAATTTTTCTTTCATATACATAGTAGTAAATATGAATGACAGAATATAATTAACAATTATCAAAACTACTTTGCGTAGATGTAACAAACCTCTTAGTATAATCTTAGATTCAGCTAAATATAAATAGGTTACTTTGCTGTTGTAAATGCCTGTTCCTGAAACACACTTAGTCAGATGGCATCTACAAAAATGTTTTGTTCTGAAAAACTTTTCTAAAAAAGAAGTCTTAGAGATGATCAATATCCTTAGGCATATGTAACCCCTCCCAACTAAATGCTAATAGTGCTTTTCAAGTGTGTGCCAACCAAAACAAAATAAACCAACAGACATCTCCAAAGATCTACCGGGCGATAATACAGCCTTTGATGAGAGACAACTGTTTAATATGAATAATTTTCCAGATTTCTTGGGCAAATATGACCTGAGAAGTAAATGCCTAACCTTTTAAGTTTGAATTGAAACAGAAGGAAAATTTATCTTGTTTATGTAGTTTACAAATATTTACTAAATTAAGATGCCAATGCATTTGCAGAAGCAGTCTTTTGTTTAAATCAAATGATGTGTAATATTTATTCTCAAGTAGTTTACAAATGTTAGTTTCTTGTAAGTTCTTTAATATTAAAGATAATTCTGTAGACTACATTTTTAACATTAAAAAAATTACAATGTTTATATATAAAAACTAGTGAAGAGAAATAATTACAAACAAAATGTTTAGTTTTAGATAAGCACATTATTATACATAAGTTTTATTTAATTGCATCTTTAGTAACAAACATACATAAAGATAACTAAGTTTTCTCTTATTTAAAAGTTGATGCAAATTGCTTTATTATTTAATCATTGTTAGAAAAAGTCTAATTTGTAAGCACAGATGCTAAAAATTATATTTTATCTCAGGTTTAATTTGGGGATTAAATGTAGATTGAAATTTACTTATACAAAATAAAATATATACTAATTTTAAAATATTTTTTAAGATACAATATATTGTTCTAAAATGATTTTAGTATATTTTGTGTCTTATTTCTAAGTGAAAAATGAGAAAGTTTTAGTTCTTTTTAAATACTCTTAGGATAACAGTAAATACAGACAGTCATGAATCTTATACATTAAAAAAGATTAGACATAATCATAACTCATTTTATCTCATTTTTATGAGATATTAGAGACAATTTGATTTGTTATAGAAGAATGGGGACTATAAAACACCATTTGTGATCTTGTTACCATATGGAGGTGGTGAGGAGCTTGGATCTTTCTGTCCAATCAGTGAAGAATTACAGATCAGTGAAATAGAGGAAAGTAGAGCAAAGCTTTATTGAAATACATTTCAAGAGAGAAACAGGACAAACCAAGAGAAGCAAAAAGCCCCAATTGGTTCAGGGTTTGGATTTTATTACAGCTACTGATCCAACACCTAAGTGTGATGTACAGTCATAGGTCATATGGTTGATGTGTGTAGGTTATATGACTGCTTTCTTTCTATCATGCCCTTGCCCAGAATGCATATAGAAAAACCCATGGTGGGAAAAGAGTCAAGACTGCAATAGTAATTCATTATAATTATATTATAATGAGGCTAAGGTTAAGCCAAAGACAAGCTTTAATACTCTATGCAGGCATCAAACACTAGATAAGTTTGGTTGCATTTTACTTTCCTCTTCTCAGGATGCTCTAATCACAAAATTAGTCCCCTGGGGGTTGGACCTGTGTAGTCACTAAGTGAAGCTGGGTGGTACAAAGCCCTGATTATATTACCTTTGTCCCTTCCTATCACTCCTGCCTAACTTCCTACCTAACAATTTTATTAAGATTACCCTGAAATATTTTATGTTTCTTTATAATTTGTTTTCTATCATTAGTGTTTTTTATGCTATAAAATATAACCTACTAATGGCATAGGGTAAATAATATAAGAGCAAAAAAAATTGAAATTATTTAAATAGACATTTGAATAGATGTCATAGTGAAATTACCTGTCATGTCTAAATGTTTCTCAGGTTCATCTGTGTAAGAAACCATCTGAAGGCACAAATCATTGCAGACCCATATGATCTCCAAAAAATGCTAGCTATGTTCAGTTGTCACACATTAGTGATTCTGAATTTGTAATTGGTTCTGTTTGAAAGGTAAAAAAAATGAAAAATTTTAATTAAAAAAATTATCATTGCTCCTTCCCACTTTCTATCCACTACCACCATCATTAACCATGTCTAGGAGTTAAAATTTTATTATTGAAAGTTATTCTTATGAACCAAATTGTGGATTATAATTTATGAACAGGGTCAGAAAAGTCTCAAATAATCAAAATACATTTTAGCATCTATGCTATAATTTTTATCTCATAATTTACCCATTTTTATGGTGTAATGCAATAATCTAAAATAAGCCACAGAGAGACAAAGGATAAACAAGTTTTGCAGTCTATAAATATACAAAAAAACTTCAAGTGATATAAAAGAAATTGGGTTATATGATATCTAAGGTTTCTGTCTTTTTTTGTTTTCTGTTTCACTTGGTTACCTCTAACAGGACTCAGGGAATAGAATGCTAGAGTGCATTCATGATTAAATAGCAAAGATATAATATAAATATTTAAGACATGATTTTATATTTAATATCACCATAAAGATGCTCTTGTTTACTATTGGATTTTAGCATTTTCCACTTTTTTATTTTTATTTTAAATCACATACTCTTCTAGAACTTTGCAGGTCTCTATTAAGAGGCAAAATCTACCTTCACTTTGAACCTAGGCCTTTGTGACTACTGAAAGTGATGCTGGAATTTCTGGACTTAATGCTGCAGGACTTCCAATGTTAGGTCATAAAAGGTCTTCTACCTGGTTCTCTCATTCTCAGGACACTCATCCTTAGAATCCAGCCATAATGCTGTGAGGAAGTAGCCAGCAGCCCAAGATTATCATAGATAGCCAGAATCAAGCACCGTAAATGTAAGTGAACAAGCTTTTAGGTAATTGTAGCCCCCAGCGTCTAAGCTAGGTCTAGTTGACCTAGAGTCGAGGAGTGATAAGCTGTGTGTCCACCAAGTTAAATTAAAGAGAGGTGGAGGGGAACAAATGAAAACAGTAGGAATTGGAACTAGTGATTCACTTGCTTGTATTGCCTCTCCCAATATAAAAGCCTTTACTAGTCTCCAAGTTAACACCTTGGAGGAAAAAAAAAATCATTTCTTTCTACTTAAAAAAATTTCACCTATGGGATAAAATCCTGGTTAATGATCTTTTTTAAATTTAATTAACCATGCATTTATAACATCAGACAACCTAGATCTCAGATACTACCTAGAAGATATAATCAGCTCTGATACTTATATTATCTGTCATTAAATCTTTATATGAATACACTTTTACTATAATTAAAATACATAAAGCTACTGAGTATCTGTTTCTAGAAAAATGCTATCAAAATTTTATCCAAACCACTTTATAAATAGTAAGATGAAAAGATGTTCCTGACAATGTTTTAATGTAGCAAAATATATATTAAGTAAATTTAATAGGGCCTTCAAATCTATATAGGATATTTCTAAGTCGAACACAGAAAATAGGCTGCATTCATTTTGTCCCTTAGTCGTAGAACACTGTTTCTTCAAATAAACAGATTTTTAAGCTTTATAACAAATTTATTTTTATTTATCATTTGTTCCAAGTGGGGCATTTTTTTCCTTTTTTATGTAGTAAGAGAATAACAGAATAATAAAATGTTACAATAATTATTTCATTATTTTTTAACTTGAATAATATTTACCACCTATATCTTGTGGATATTGTGACATCATTCATTTTTTAACATCTTTAAATCCTTCTAGGAAAAGTGTCATAAAATATACTATGCCATTGTGATTCCTTTATTCTTTTCTAAGCTGTCATCTTAGTTGTCAATTTTCCTCTGAGAATGGGCTCTAAATATGTTTTTGCCAAACATCATAGTAAGTCTTTAAACTAAATGTCTAAAACCATTCACTATGAACACAGGGTAAATTGGGTTATGTTGATATGACAGTATATTCATTTGCAAGTGCCCTGACAACAGTCACTTCAACAACTTCAGCATTTACAGTCAGCTCCCAGCTGCAGAGGAAAATTCAATTGCCTCATTATTGTATCTGAACTGAAGTGTGTCATGCAGGAGGACAGCCAGAGTCAGAGGCAGACTGGGGCCTTCCGGTTCATCTGCAGTTTGAGCTGGTTCAGCAGCAGCCATAGAATCATCGGGAGGCAGGATAGCATCAGCTCTTAGGTGATGGAAGCACTAGTTTGTCCATAAATCCTAAACGAATAGCAATTTCACCCTTTGAGGCACACAGAATTCTTTTAAACTCCTGTTGGATTCAGGGATCACAGGGATCAGCTTGACTCCTGGAAGCAGGATGTGCTCATTCAGAGGCAGCAGCTTTGGCAGCTAAAGAGGATTGCCAGAGCCTATTTTCCTTTTAGCAGCAGGAGTAAGCACTGTAAAGAAACAGGGCTCAGGGAAGCTGCAAAACGCATAAACAGTATGTAATCCACTGAATGTGCTGGGAATTACAGAAAAAGGGGAAGGAGAATACAATTCTGCTGATACTAAACTGAGGGCAGGTCAACTTCCACACCACCACTGTAGACTACTTCTTGGCAGAGAACCTTTTGCTTTTTAGAGGAAGTAAGAAGTCCCATACTTATCTAGCGGCTTGCCAGTCATAAAATAATCCCGTGATTGACCCCTGCCCCCTAAAAGTTAAAATTCTGTCACTTAATTCTGAACCCATACATCTCTCTATATTACTAAATCATGTCACTTATTCTATCTATTAACCTATTTAGAAAATAACTATTAGGGGATGATTGTGGCTTAATAGCTCAAATTAAGCAAGCATAAAAATAAGCAAAGGATATATCATGCTGGGGGAAGCAGGGGAGCTACTACTGCTTTATACACTAGGGAGAAGAAAATATACTTCTGAGAACTGAATTATTATGTGAAATATGATGTGTCTTCACCAGGGATTTGTGTTATAGCCAGTATTTGACTCTGAGTAGACTTGCAAACACTCTGGGCAGGAATAAATAAAGAAGGCTATCATCAATCATGAGATGTTTATGCTAAGAAGGACTGTTTGCTACTTTCTTTGTCATTTGTTTAATGGCCCACACAGTATGACTTCTGAAGGCTATGGCTCCAAGCCCTGAAGGCACAGGCCCCAAATCCAACACAGTCTCCTCATGCTAATTGAGAGGCGCTATTCAGAAGAAGGACCTGAATGTAGGAAACAGCAACAGAAAGAAGGCCTTGGCTGAACATAATACTTGCAGCTGCATTCCTGTTTCTGAGAGACCTCTGATTTGCCTTCTGTGGCAGTATTTTCAGGAGAGCAGGACTTGGCCTGGTTTTCTTCCTGTGAAAGTAAAAAGAAAAAAAAAAAAGGCAAAAATTCTATTATTACATATTGAATTTACCCTCTTACTTCCTACTGAAAGATTTTAGGCTATTCCTCAGTTGAATAAAATAATAAACAACAATTATTCAAACCTTGTGAAAAAATTATGTTTTCATGTATGATAACATTTATCGACACAGTGGTGTCACTTAGGTCAAAAGGTGCCTTTCTCTTATTGCTATGGTGTGATTTTCAATTTCCACATGAAAGGAAACTGCATTAATGTATACCCTGTGTTGCATCCTGGTTGCTAGAAAATGGGTTCTCATTTTCATCACAGGGGAGAATTAAAGAATGCACTGAATAAGCCAAGCAAGCAGTGAATTTATTCAAAGAAAAGAGGATAGTATATTCCCAAGATGGCAGGAATAGGAAGGCCATAAGAAGAGCAGTTGCACTGAAGAAAAAAGAGGCTTAGGAATTTATTACCCACAAAATGAGGGCATGAAATATTCAAAAGTTAGGGGTGGCATTATACACATTCCCAGGTGGGCCCCCTTCCTGTGGGGAAGTGGGGTTCTCTTGTCCTTGTTTGGTTCTTGTCAGAACTGTCATGGTGATACAGGGGAGTGGAAATTTTTCCTGCCCATGTGCTAATAATATTAGAATCTGTTATATATAATTAGCTGAAATTCACCTTGAGGGGCAAAATGGTGTCCTGGATCTGTTCTCAGCCACTAAAATCTAGTTCTGGCAGGTCCCACCATAGCTGCACTTTTTCTTAAGAATGATCTCATCTTCTCCCTCCTTATTTCCCCCACACTTTCTCCTTTCCTTCCTCCCCCTTTTCCTCTGTGGTCCTATTCTTTCTGCCTGTGTTAACAACTTTAGTTTCAGAAGCAAATGAAGATATATTTTTTTTAAGTGATGGTCTAGAGTTTGATTTATTAATACATTTTGACATTTAAGCCATCACACTTTTTTTTTTCTCTAAAAATTGGTGGAATTTTTTTGAAATACTGTATATGTCATGCAGTCAACCAAATTGTGTCTGGGTACACAGTATTTTGAAAGCGCTGCTTACATCGTATTATTATTCCAATATATGGATTCTAAAAAATTGTGAACTACTGGTTATTGACAGCATGTTTCCCAGTAACTGAACTACCATATTTTCCGGAAAATTACATGAAGAACTTGCAGAAAATGCTTGTTTGTGACTGACTGGGATGATAAGAGGTTTTTCTAGGCAGAGGAACATTGTGAGCTTAAAATCCTTCAAAATCCTCATCATGTTCTTCTTCTGACATCATAAGTTCATCAATGACCTCTTGTGGTACATTTGTAAGACAGTCATCATATGGATCAAATTCCGAAT
>PVKE010010160.1:0-37295 GCA_004027555.1 Craseonycteris thonglongyai | reverse complement strand
ATATAGCTCAGGGCCTTCCATTTATTGGTTGTATTTGTGCCTTTTGCAGCTATGTGGAGGTTTTCCTTCAGTAATAATGCTAATAGCTGTTACCATATTGCTCATCAGCATAGGCTTTTTTTCTTTTTTGCATGGGAAAAAACAAAAAACCTTTTCTAGCTATTATAGTGTTAGAATCAACAAAGATGATCTCTTTCTACATACTGATTCACTAGAAATTTTACATTCTTCATAGCAAGAAATATTTAGTGTGTCATCCTCCTCCATTCTCTATCTCCCTTCCTTCCTTGTTTGCCTTGTTTTCTTCATTTACTTTCTCCTTTCTCTCTTTTCCCCTTGTTCTATCCCCTTTCTTACACTCTTGTTTTTGCTCACTCTTTGACCTCCAGCAAATGCATGTTAAGGATCTGACGCAATTCTGGGCAGTAGTCATTAAATAACTAAAATATAACTTCCAAAAATAATTAGTGTCAAAACCTTTCAAATCTTTCTTGTAACTTTATTTTTTGTTTCTAGAAGAATGTTATGATTTCAAGGTTTCAATAAATAAAACCATTTATTACTCAAGCATATTTGAAATATAATTACTTAGACCTTTTGCCTATTACCATTGATTATGAAAGTGAAATATTGTCATTTTCTAATTTTTTAGTCAGAATGAGGAGGAAAAATATTATTAAATTGTATATAATATAAATAATTTATTTATTAAATTTAATTGTTGAAACTAAGTAAAAGTTCTATGTGACACTTGTAGCAAGATTTTTTTGGGGGGTGGAGGATGGCTCAACAGGTTAAGCACTCACTTTGCAGCCCTGGGAACTAAGGATCAAGTCCCAGCCCCTGCCTATGTGAACCCATATGCTGAACTGGGGTGTGCTTCCCATGTAGGAGGCCCTCTGGTTTGGCCCCCAGCTCACAAGGGCTTGCCTCCCATGTGGGAGGCCTCTAGCCAGTTCCCACCCTGCTGCCCACCTGCTGCTGCCCCGCCCCGCCCCCTCCTCTCCCCCCCACCCCCCCTGCGGCTCACCTGTGTGGAATGAAACCATGTCAAAAACTGATGATGTGCACCTATGGAGACTGCTCTGGGCCCTCCCCCTTCTCTCTGTCTCTCTCTTTCTGTCAAAACAATAAAATAAATCCTAAAGAAAAAGATATATATATATATTTTTTTATATCTTTTTTATATTTATAGAGAGTAATTATTTTATCTTCAGTGCATATTTATTTCTATTTTACTCTTGACAGATAGAGAGAGAGACAGAGACAGAGACAGCTAGAGAACCGAACTGTGGGAACTCCCCAGTTCAGCATGTGGGTCCGCCTGGGCCGGAGCCGGGATTCGATCCTCGGTCCTCGTGGCCCCAAAGCGAGCGCTCAACCCGCTGAGCCGTCCCGGCTTTCCCAAAAGATATTTTTTTAATTGTTAAATTTATTGGGGTGACATTGGTTGGCAAAAATTACATAGGTTCCGGGTGTATAATTCTACATTACATTGTCTATGTATTACATTATGTGCTCACCATCTAGAATCAGTTCTCTTTCTATTACCATGTAGCAAGATTTTAAGTGCAGTATCCTGCATAGATTTTTCAGCTTTAAGACTGGATCAGGACAGGGATATTTCAGCTGTAGACACAAATTTAAATTTATCTCAATCATTAAAATGTAATGCTTTGAAAATTAATTTTACATAGTAAATATGGTCTAGATATATTTATATGTGTGTTTTGTAAAATTAATCTTTCACATGACTTTTAAAGTCAAATAATAATAATAGTAAATGTATAGTGTGTTGATCATTAAAAGCTGAAGTTTTATTTGCATATTTTTTTGCATAATGGCATTATTGTTTTAGTTCTTAATTAGCAATAATCGCTCCTTGGATAGACCTAATTGTCTACAATATTGCCACTGCGCAAAGCTATATAGTTTTATTTCTTAACTGCATTTTGAACTATTAAATTGTAGAAAGTAGATAATCTTATCATTGAAGTGTCAAAAGGAAACTTAAATGCCAGTTTCTCAAAATACCAGCTGGCATTTAGAACAAGAATGAACATCTCTGTCTATCTCATACACAATATAGAAGTCTCAAAAGTTCTCAAAACAAAATTTTATTTACATTTATCAAAATCAATATACAGTAGTTTGAAGAATTAAAATATAAAACAAAATTTACAAAAATGTTGTTAATTATCTGTATGGAAATACATGACAAGTTTGCAATAAAAAGAACAAACTATTTACATATAAAAAATACCCACTTGCTTTTTGTTGTTTTAGGTCCCTTGTAGCTAATCTTGCTGCTGCCAATTGTTATAAAAAAGAAAAACATCTTGATATGGAAAAAAACTGGATGTTGGTAGAAAAAGCAAGAGTTTATTATATAGCAGTAAGTATTATTTACCTAATTCAAATTTTTGGTGTTATATTTACATTATTCATTATAGTTGTTAGCTGATACAAATTTTGTAATAATTGTCTTATAATTATCCTGCGAGTTATTTACACATCTGAAAGCATATGTTAGGTTCACTATTACAAATATAAAACACATATGATCATTCTGCAGTATCATACGGTAATTTGTATTATTTACCTTCAAGTCTGCCTCTTTTTTAATGTGATATATACATAGATGTTTGTTAACCAAGTATCAAATTCTGTATTAAATCAATTTCTTAAGATCTTTTGAAGTTATTCTACAAATTTATATTTTTTGTCTACTTGTGAATGATGCATGCATTATATGGGAAAATACTAGTAATATAAATATTCACTGTAAATAGTTTCAGCTTATTTGTCTAAAAATACTAATTGCTATTTATTCCATAGTAATTAGTATGACACCTTTTAATTTAATATTTCAGAAACATTGCTCATGACAAATCTTTTAAATCTGGGAATAAAGAAAGCATGTAATTTGAATTATTAAGTCTTCTGGCATAAAAGTAATTTGTTAAGAATTTATTTCTAAAGTAAGACTACTAAAAATCCTCCTGAATTAATCACCCCATGAATATACCTTTTTTTATTTAGTATGAGTTAAATGGGCCTGATCACAAGTAAGTAGATAGCTATGAAAAATTAAAAGCACCTCATATGCATATATTAATATATGGTTTTGATATACAACAGCTGATGTTATTCACTATCTGAGCTGTTAAACAGCTAGTAAGATGTATAAGAAATTGATTATGTAGTGGGAACATGTCTATTGAAAATACAATTATTTCTTTCAATCTAGTGTTAATGTCTCCTTCAGCATGTTTATGTGCACTGCTGTAGGCTTTACAAGGTTGTTATTGATCCTTTGGTATAGCCAACCTACCCTTTTTTATAACTGTCAAATAAATGCTTACATTGAGAGGATAATATAGAGGAAAAACATGTTATCTCTTCTGCCAGTATGAGAAAAACATTTCAAAAATTAGAACATTTTCTCTATTGATTATCTTCTATTTTATTTTATTTCTCAAAATAGTCTTTCGTGGGGATGGAGGTTAATGCCTTGATAGCATGTTTTTGTAGTGTGGTTCTTCAGGGGAATTTATATACTATTTCAAACCATCTTATATTGAAAGTCTGATTTTCAACAAGCACATGGTTTAATTTTTAACGTTATTTATGTTTTATTTATATTAACTGTGAAATATGAAAATATCTTATGATGGAAAAGTATTTTTAACTGAGAATTCTCTCTATTTCAGTGTATAGTAATTGGACCCTGAGTTATGAACTAACTTGGACACAACTCATAGTTTTAACAGTTATGCACATGTAACCCATTTAGCCAAGTTTGGATGAATGGAATTTTACAGCAGCATAGACTCAACTTGCAAACAACTCATAGTTTTAACAATTATGTACTATAATGCATCTGGCTAACTTTGAGTGAATGGAATTTTTACAGGAATATTAACTATTTATACAGTGCTGTTTTTGTATAAAGTGATTAGTTTTGGCCAAATTAATTAAAATATTGAGTTATTTTTGAGACATGTGTAGTATAATCAGGCAGAAACAAATATCAAAGTGGATTCCATTTGGTATCTCTGTTGATAGCTGTTAGTTCTTAGCTTCTATTTTAGCAGTTATATAAAAATAATGCTCTTTTACATTGCCAGGTAAATCTATAATTTGCTCAGAGTTTGGTTATTTTAAAATCATTCTGAAAACAGTAGACTCATGTTGGGTACCTGGGATTCTGTTATTTTTGGTGGATAGTCAAAAGATATTTATTTTGCTAACCACTAAGAGCATCATTTTTATTCATTAAAACATGAGAAATCTCCTGAATTGTAATGTTATTTCCACGAAGACATTCTGCAGTTCTTTTAAATCTTTAATTCTCTTTGATCACAGAGCATCCAGTATAGTCTTTATTCAGCATATGCTCAAACTGAAATTCTAGATTGAGTAGACACATATATGTATATTTGATTCATCAAATCAATTGGACTTCTGTAATACTTTCAGATTCTTTAGGGTCAGCAGTCTTCTCATATCATCATCATAAGCTACTGAGATTGAATCATTGGAAATTCTAGGAGCTCTTCAATTACCACGAGTTCTTGATCTAAGGAAGCAGCTCAGTATATCTATTCAGCAGGTTTCCAAAATTAAGACATCTGTCTACGTTATATAAAATAAACCAGGTCTACACACTCAGCAATTCTTCTTCATCCCATTATTCCGTAAATTAGTAAGAGTCATGAGCCTTAAGAAAATTCAAATCTTGGTTTTCTTTTTCACGAAAGTAATGAACCTACAATGTAGAGTTCACATCAAAAACTTTCCTGATTCAAAAAAAACAAACTGAAATGGGATATGCATATTAAACCTTCGCCTTTGGTTAAAATGAAGTGTTGGCATCTTTTTTTTTTTTTTTTATTTACTGTTATAGCAGATGTCACATTTATGGCATGTAAACTCAGATTTTCCATGTTTAAACCGAATTCTTTGTTAGTAAGTGGCTAGGGATTACTGGTTATGTGATAGCTAATTACTTTTTTGAAAGTATAAATCTCAGGTATTCTTCACCTTAGCATCAGATTGGCATGTATTTTTGTTCTCTCACAAGAAATGTTTCTTATAATAGCCCTCTAAGACTATGATATTTAGGAAAGGTTGATGAACAAGATTGGGATATTAGAAACAGTAATTTTTCTAAACTATATATTTACTTTCTTAGACAATATTAACATACCATAAAAAATGAGAAAGTTATACACTATTTCAACCCACCTCTTGATATATTTTGTAGTTATATTCTTTATTTTAACATTTCAGTGTTTAAACATTTGCATTCTATTCTATAACCATAATTCTTAGATTCTTACTTCTACATTTAAGTGAGTTAAATGCTTACCAATTACTTTAGCCCATTTTTCTCATTCCTTTATTGTTTATTTTGATTATCCCTTAATTGGCTGCATTTTGTCTTCAAACATTTTGCCCCCAAGTACTAACTCAGAGCTCCTCTATTCTTGAATTTTTATTTACTTTCTGTTGTTTTTATATATAAAGACAATGTATTTGTTTATTTTTATTTTTTATTTTTTGAACTGAACTGGGGGCCTCACCGCATTCGGGAAGCACACCCCAGTTCAGCATGTGGGTCCACCTGGGCCGGCGCCGGGATTCGATCTTGGGTCTTCCGGGCTTCAAAGCGAGCACTTAATCCACTGAGCCATCCCAACTTTCCCAAGACAATGTATTTGGTGTAGTATTTTCCTGTACTCTATGAAACACCCCATTAATTGTGAGGTTTTTCTGCTCTAGATAGTGGAAATAGGCACTATTCTCGGAGGTATGTGTGCCCCAGAACTTTTCCCGCTATTATTCCTTTTCCTTCTAATGCTTTTAGGTGGTTCATTCCCAGGCTCTGATTACTATTTTTCATTCTTTTTTTTTTTTTTTTTTTTAAAGATTTATTTATTGTTTTTGACAGAGAGAGAGAGATACAGTCAGAGACAGAGAGAAGGGGGAGGGCCCAGGACAGTCTCTATAGCTGTACATCATTGGTTTTTCCACATAGTTTCATTCCACAGGTAGGAGGGGCTGCACAGGGCAGGAAGTGGGCCGGGGTCTCACCCCGGTGAGAACTGAACTGGGGGCACTCCCCAGTTCAGCATATGGGTCCGCACGGGCCAGGGCTGGGATTCGATCCTGGGTCCTTGGGGCTGCAAAGTGAGCGCCTAACCCACTGAGCCATCCCGGCTTCCCCTATTTTTCATTCTTGATGCCCACTCACTGTTTTGAAAACCATTCTGTCGTTCATTGTGTCTGGTTTTGTTTGTGTTGTTTCACTCTGGAGGATAAGTTCCCTTCCATTCCTGTTGGTTTTTCATTGTCTTCTACCTTGCATTGTTTTTTTTGAGAGGAAGTCTGTTGTCATTCTTATCTTGTTCTTCCTTATCTAGTAGATCTTTATTTCCTCTGTCAACTTTTAATATTTTTCTTACTTACTGGTTTTATTATGATTTACCTTGGTAAAGTTTCTTCATATTTTTTTGTGATTGGGGTTTGTACAGTTTGGAAATTTTTCTGTAAATTCTCTCTGCTCACTTCCATCCACTTTTGAGGACTCCATTTAATATTAACGCACTTGAAGTTGTTTCATAGGTCAGTGATGCTCATGTCAATTTTTTTTCTTTTTTCTCTCTGTCCTTTTCATAATTACTCTTGTATGTCTTAACTTTTACTAATCATTTGTTTTGCAATATCTAATCAGCCATTAATTTTATCCAGTGTATTTTTTATCTGAGACATAGTTTTGATCTCAGGAAGTTTGATTTGAGCCTTTTTTGCTCTTGTATATCTACTTTATATACTCATGTTGCTATTTGCCATTTTTAACTTATGAAATATAATTATAACAATGTTTTTATGTCCTTGTCTACAAATTCTATTACATGTGGGGTTTTTGTTTGTTTCTTTATTTATTTGGTCCTTACCATGGCATTGGGTTGTTTCTTCATGCATATGCATAAGATTTAATGGGCAACCCCTGCAGATCGGCATAGTTCTCATTTTGTACCTCTTTTCTTCAGGCAGCTCTCTGCTGGTCAGTACCGGTATTCTTCCCTTGCATGTGCTACACACCTTGGCCTTCCTGAAGGGAGTCTATTGTACTCTGTTTGGGTTCTCTCTGCCTACACGACAGCCTGGAAACTCCCTTCAGGAATAAATTTGAGTAATTGTAGGGATTACCTTATTTTGTCCCTTTTGGTTATTGTCTATTGTTAGAGTATTATTGTTTCATATATTTTCCCCATTATTGTACCTGTTTAAGTTGGGACTGTAAACCCTTTTCTCATTTATTTCATCTTCTTTGAAAGTAGAAATTCCCAGGTTGTCTTTGTTTTTCCCTTTTTTAGATGTCTCTCGTTTTCTTCCAAGATTGCCTTTTTCTTTGAATTTGATCTTGTTAATAACTTAACCATGATTTATCTCTGTGTCCATTGTTCTATACTGATGACTTTTCCTGAAACAAAGTATTTATTTTAAACTGCAGATTTAGTTCTCAGTTAACTTAGTTAATTCTTTCTTTCCCTGTCCCCAATTTTTATTTTTTCTTCCTTGAACTATTTGAATATCTGAGTGACCAACACCATTACTAATAAATGTGTTAAAGTGAATAATCAAGTAGCAGCATAAATCCCAAGTTGTGGTGAGAAATTAGTCTTAAATTAGTTTTGAAGTTTATTCAATCTCAAAAGCTCCCCAAAGTGTTATTCTAGATTTTGTAAAATTCTCTAGCTCCCATTTTATCATTTAAAAATAATTTTAAAAGCTTTCAGCTAATATATAGTTGTTCATTTATATATAATTAATTACTAATGTTGTAGTAATTTTTTCTAATATTTTTAGTTATCCCTTTATAGCATTTTGGATTACATTGTGAGTACAGTAGGATTTTACATAGAAATCTATTCATTATTTCTAATAACATTTTTTAATGAGAAAAGTGTTCCAAGTTTCCAATACACTATAAAGCACAAATCAGCTTTCAAGTTTAGGCTTATTATAGGGAGAATTTTAAACTTTGGACATTAGGAAGATATTTAAGAAATAGGTTTAACAAAAGCTTTCAGTGCCTTGTGACTTACTTTGCATAAGCTACATTAGCTGCATATCTGACCCTTTTCACAGCATAAAAAATAATTACTATATATGAAAGAATAGTGAATCATAATTTGTCAATAATTGTCTGAGAAATAGGGTTTGAAGTTTGAATTTTCCTTTGGCACCTACCCTATTTCCTTCTGTCTGCGATTTTTCCAGTTCCCATGACTTATTATAGATCTTCTTTTTACCTGTGTGTATTTATTTTATAACTCCACCTTGACTGCTTTTTATCTATTTTCAGTCTAGAATCTTACCATTTTGGGGAATATGGTTTTTGTTAGGGTAGGGTTTTCAACGGTTACTAATGCTTTCTTCTTGGATAAAGGGAGGTATGACCATAGGTGAGTAGAGGAAATATAGTTTGAAGAAGTGTATGATTTTGAAGGAAAGAAATAGAATTTATACTTGGAAAGAAATAGTATTTATTTGTATATAAAGGACAAGTAATGATCAGTAACAACTATTTCAGTTTTACATCTTTCACTTTTTTTTCCCTACATTTCAGCCTTTCAGTATCACTTTTTTTTTTTTTTTTAAGATTTATTTTTATTGTTTTTGACAGAGAGAGAGAGACAGAGAGACAGACAGAGAGAAGGGGGAGGGCCCAGAGCAGTCTCCATAGTTGACAGCATTAGTTTTCCATATAGTTTCACTCCACAGGTGGGTGCGGAGCTGTGCAGGGCAGAAACTGAGCCAGAAGCCTCCCACATAGGCCCCGGCAAGAACTGAACTGGGGGCACACCCCAGTTCAGCATATGGGTTCGCCTGGGCTGGAGCCAGGATTCGATCCTCAGTCTCCAGGGCTGTAAAGCAAGCGCTTAACCCGCTGAGCCATCCCAGCTTCCCCATCTCTCACTTTTTTGACCTCAGCAAACAGAGTGGGTTTTCTACTAAAATTCTTAACACTGTGTGTAATAATCTATCATAATAGAATTGTTATTTAGACTCAGTTACAATTAGATATATTTGTCAGTAATCTGAAAGCAATAACTAATGTCCTTAAAATGAGATATTGCTACAAATTATAAGAAATCTAGTCTAAGAAATCATGTATTTGAAATTTTAAATGTTATAAATGTTTTATAAAACATTGAATAACACATTAGAATTAATGTATCATGAAAGATATAATTGCTGTTTTTTAGGATTTGGTTACCTTTGACAATATTTACTAAAAGATATGCTTACTTAAAACTTGATTTGAAATCATGAAATACTGTTTTGATTATGCTCAAAATTTGGTATTTGTCATCTGGTGTTTTTAACTTTGTTATATAAAGATTTTTAAAAGGTTCTGGTGAAAGTGAATGAATTTGTCTTGTAAAGGTAACCTAATAGAAATTGGAGTGATGTAAAAAGGCATGAAAGATAACAATGAATATATTTGAGATTGACCACCCCCTGAAACCCCCCACAAGTCTGTGTAGTTGAAGAAGTTTTAATAACACATGGGCAATTACTTAAACTCATGGCCTTAAACATTATTAGACCATAGAAAAAGCTTTTATAATAACATCCTTTGAAAGCTGCATTATAATGAATATATATTGTAAGAGAAAGTAAACATAGATTTTTTTTTTTTTTTAATGTAAGCTTGGGAAGCCAGGATGGCTCAGTGGGTTAAACACTCGCTTTGCAGCCCCAGGGAACGAGGATGGAATCCTGGCCCCAGCCCATACGGACTCATATGCTGAACTAGGGTATGCGTCCCATGTGGGAAGTTCCTAGTTCAGTTCTCACCCCCTGGTTCAGCCTGTGGCTCGAGGGGCTGTGCCTCCCATGTGGGAGGCCCCCAGCCCATTTCCCACCCTTCAGGGCTTCTGCCCACCTGTGTGTAATGATGTCGAAAGCTGATGATGTACAACAATGGAGACTGCTCCGGGCCCTCCCCCTTCCCTCTGTCTGTCTGTCTCTGTCTGTCAAAAACAATGAAATCTTTTTTAAAAATGTAAGCTGTTTTGTGAATAGCAATTGATTTAATAACATCACAGTTCTTTGTAAAACGCTTAGATAGAATTCAAAGCAATTTTTGAAATTTATTAGTTTAACTTTGTAATATTCTTCTGAGATTATTAATTAAGAAGGTAGGATGGTTGAACTACCTCTGACTTTTCATTTTATGTGTCCTGAGTGCAGTTTTTGAACTCTTATGTATTGCAACTTCCACTATATTGGTTAGATCAGTTCCTGTATTTTTTGCTCATGTTTTTAACCATCCTGTTCTGGACTGCTTCATTGACTTCATTAGGAATTACCTATGAATTGTTCATTCATTTGAAAATGTCCTTAGAGGTGCCCTTAACTATTACATTTATAAAGTCAAAAAATAAAATGAGAAGAGATATGTGAGTTTTTTCCTATCTGGAGCATTTCATGTTTGTGTATAATTCCAGATACTTAGTATATACAAATCTTTGAATTGTGTGTGCCAATTTGACATCCCTTCAAGTTAAAGTCCAAAGATCTGTGGTAAAGACATGTTTCTTTAATTAGAATATAATATAAAGAGATACAAGAAAAAAAACTTAATTATGTTGCTTGTTAATTATTAGCTTTAGAGTTCAGTTTCTAACTTTAAAACATTTTCTGTATGCTATTGATGTTCAGTAAGTAACACAAATGATTATTGTTCTTACTTCCTTAATATGGACAATCTTTGATTCTTGCTAGAACATTTTTCAGAAGAAAGTGTGATTGTGGAAGTCCTATTTATATTCATTTCCAGTTTCTCTAGAATTGTCTTTTTTTTCTGGCAGGTTAAATTCTAGCAGTCTCATTTTTTAGTGATACTAATGCTTTGTGATTTTTATAGGTAAATATTTTATCTAAGTTGGGCAATTCCTATGTTTCTGTAATTATAGGTGTCATTTTTGGCAGCCATCAAAAGTAAAACTCTAAGATGGGGGCATCTGTGGAATATTAAAGTAAGGCTATTTTTAGTTAAACAGAATAATCTTTTTACTTATATAATAGTAGTAAGAAAGTATTGGTTAAAGAAGCTTTGAGCTCTAAAGATTTTTGTGTTTTAGACTTGTGTCATTATAACGAAAGCTTGGAATTTTATGTGAAGTTGGAAACTACACTGTGTGCTAATTGCCTTAGAATGGTAAGAAAATACATATATGTATAGCATTTAGTTGTTAAGACAGTAGGCCCTTATACAGAGCCCCCAATGAATTAACAGACCATCTACTGAAATGTTTCCACTTCCAGACCAATCAGTAGTTGCTTGGAAAAACAAGGTGTTTACTAAATCTCTTTAATAAACATGGTTAAGAGAGGTCAATTTATAAACATTATGATGGTAGTATACATCTTTATGTGCTAGTTGTCATATCTTTGAAATTATATATAGACTGGACATAAACAGTTTAGTATCTATAGAAGTGTATCTTTGTTTCTGAACATATTTGCTATGCATATTATAGAATCTCCATAGCCTAATATGGTTTAACGCATATGTTTTGTTATTGCTATCCTTCTAGATAAATAAAATTGGATGTAATCTTTTTATAATAGCTTTATTGAGAAATTTATATACCATAAAGGTCACCTGTTTAAAGTGTGTAATTCAATGATTGTTAGTATTTTTACAGAGTTCTGCACCTATGTCATTATCTAATTTTAGAACATTCACATCCCCTACAAAAAGAAACTTTGTACCCTTTAGCAGTTACTCCCCATGGTCCCTGGATTCAATCTTATATCTTCACATCTCTCAATGATATCCAGGTATTATGGCTGCAAATGATATAATTGTTCCTAATAGACAAATAATGAATTTAGGTCTTTGTTCGTTAACACATATAATGGAAGTCATAATAAATCTATTTTGATTTCTTGCTGTTACCTGTTTCTCTTTTACAGGTACTCTAAAGAGGGTCTTTTAAGCTTTTATTCTCATTTATTTATTCTAGATACAATGTTACCATGTTGTTGGGTCAGTTCTTTAAATTAATTTTTTTCCTGATTTGGGTGGATGACATAGTAGATGAAGTTTTAAAAAATTATATTTGGTAAATTAGATGAAACAATTGGACACTTTTCTTCCTTTCCAATACTTGTACTTAAGAAGGAAAGTTTATGTATAAATCCATGTTTGCTGTTAACCCAATTTCAGATGAATACAGGTTTCTCAGCTATATAATAGGGCTTGTTTGACTCTAATCTCCTGTGTCTATCATGTGTTTTCTCCATACCCCTTTAAAATAGCTTCTGGCTGGTTGTGGGGAAACCCGTTAGACTTTAAGGACATACTCATATTATTATTTGCATTATATTGTCCTGATATATTTAGGAACATTAGCAAATCCTAAATAATTTGAAGGTGTTTGAAAGACAGATTGCTGCTTTTCAAAATTACATTCCTCTTGTCCTTTGTACAGATTTCTGGAAAAAAATTTTTCTTTAAATTGTGATAACTCCTTGAATACTTTTCTCTGTAACCCCATCTTCCCCTATAATAGCCTTGCCCCAAACATAAGTTTTTGTCAACCATTCCAAACCTGCTCAACTCTGCTGTACTGGCTAAGTTATTTTGTGTATTCATTTTCTAAGTACTTTTTCATTGTATAAAGACTTTAAGATCACCTTGTATTATTGTATTATTAAGTTTAAGAGACTTTATAGAAACAGTCACAATCCAATAAAATATAATATATAGAATAATTCACCAAATTTATTAGTTCATTTTTGTTGAAAGATACACATAAAATAGAGCAAAAAACCACCACTTATTCCATTATTCATCCTTGAAAAATACCATTTTTCTCCCCATGTATAAGACAGTACTTTTGTCTAAAATTGTTAGACCTGGGGAAGCCGGGATGGCTCAGTGGGTTAAGCGCTCACTTTGCAGCACCAGGGACCGAGGATCGAAGCCCGAACCCCGGCCCGTGCGGAACCATATACTGAACTGGGAGCTTCCCCAGTTCAGTTCTCTCTCTGTCTCTGTGTATCTCTCTCCCTCTCTGTCCAAAATAAATAAATAAATAAAAATATATTAAAAAAAAAAAAAGATTAAAAAAAAAAATTGTTAGATCAAAAATTGAGGTTATCTTATACATGGGAGTAACATGCGTATTGATTTCTTAATGTTGGGTTAGAAAAGTAGGGGTCGTCTTATATATGAGAGCATCTTATACACAGAAAAATATGGTAATTATATTTATTACAGATACAGAGCTTTTTTTTTGTTTTTTTTTAAATGAATTTTTTTTGTTGTTGTTTTTGACAGAGAGAGACAGAGACAGAGACAGAGATAGAGAGAGAACTGAACTGGGGGCACTCTCCAGTTCAGCACATGGGTCTGCATGGCCGGGGCTGAGATTCCATCCTGGGTCCCCAGCGCTGCAAAGTGAGCACTTAACCCACTGAGCCATCCCGGTTTCCCCCAGAGCTTCTTATAAGGTTAACATTTATTTAATTTTACAGCTAAAACAAACTAAATTGAATCTTCAAAATATTATTTTAGGGGAAGCCGGGATGGCTCAGTGGGTTAAGCGCTCACTTTGCAGCGCCAGCCAGGGAGGATCAAATCCCGGCCCTGGCCCGCGAGGACCCATATGCTGAACTGGGGAGCTCCCCCAGTTCAGTTCTCTCTCTGTCTCTGTATCTCTCTGTCAAAAACAAACAAAAAAAATACATATTATTTTACTTATGAATGTCAACTAGCATTTCTCAGGTAGATTGATAAGCTTAGTTTAGTGGTTTTTAATCTTTTCTGAGTTTTGAACCCTCCCAGAAAAATTCATTCACTTGAAAATTTTTCATAGAATTTTTCAATGTTGATAAATTTCAAAAGACTTTTTGCTAATTCATGGAGTCCAAGTCAGGAACCTGTCATAGTAAATAGTGAATTAAATTGACATATAATTCAAGTTATATTTCCATATTAAAAAATTACCATTCTGGATTTTTAAAATTTCTGATTGTAAACATATATTTGCTTTCTTATGTCAACCAAGAATTGATTTTCTATAAAAATATATTGAAGTAGGAAATCAGACTTAATGGTAAAATGATGTGGTTTAGTGTCAGCAATAAGCAGAATTCTATAAAATCATTTAAATATCTTTAATTTACTTGCTCTCTTTTAAAAAATTATATATATATTTAACTTCCTGAATATAACCAAAGGCCTTTTAATGCTTGTGCTCTTTTATAAACATTCTCTAATGCCATTTTATTTCCATCTGTCAAGGTGGTCATTATGATGTTTTCAGGTAGACTATAGCATTTTCACTTCCTCAGATGAGCTGAATTGGTGCTGTACTTTGTGGAAAGTTTTTTATACAGTGCATGGACATTGGTAAGAATCATAATGTCCACTGATATATTAATTTCACAGATGTGTACTTAGTGGGGTATATTAAATTATATCCTGACAGCAATCCTGAAACATGCCAGTCTTATAGAGCCATATTTCTGAGAACTGAAGCAAGGTGTCAATGAACCATATCTAACATGCCATGTTAATTTCCATAACTACCATTACTGGAAGTGGTAGTATTTCTAAGGCATAGATAATCTTGATAAATCTGCCAAGTAAAAAAATGGCAGAATATCTACCTTATCACTAGATTTCTTCAGTCCTAATTGAATTATTTTAGAATTAATAATAAACATCTTTTTTCTCTTATCATGGATTATAAAATAGTTATTTAAGTGTACAACATATCAAACCACAACATTTTTAATTATTCTGTTTTCATTCTGTTTAGTGCCATCCCATACAGTTTTTACATATTCACATGTTTTTTTGCCTTAAGTAGAAAAGAAACAGCTGACAGATACATAGGTTATTTCCTTTTTAAAACTGCAGCTAACTGTTCTGTGGTTCTTTTGTATTTGGGGCTATTTTATAGAGAAAGAATTTGTCAAGCAACATTTGAGGGACATTGGCCTTTTGTACCCTTTCCTAAATAAACTTAAATAGAAACCTGTCAACTCAAGAATAAAATTTTTCTGTGTAAATTCTCACCTGCAAATTATTGATAATGCATGGAGCACGTTTTTAAATCCTTATATCCTCTTCCCCCTCAACACAGCTTTTAGATTGTAGATAAACTTCCCAGCTCAGTAATTAACTGAGCTCAGTCATTGCACCCCATATCATGTGATTTTTTTTTCTTCCAGTGGAATACATTATTAGAGCACTTACACAGCCAGTAGAGCTGCAGCAGCCCAGGCGGCAACAGCAGTGCCATTTTTCACAAAGAAAATGTTGAACAGGAGCCAAATGTTTGGTGGCAGTCTGTTGCTAGGAAATCAAGGTCCTGAGGCGATTAATGACAAAGCAAGCAATAACAAGAAGGCAGAATTACAGATTTAAAAGAGAAAAAAGTGGTTGGTGTTATAATTACCCAAAGAAATCCGCACTCATTAAATTGGCTGTTTTTATGATTGACTTTAATTGGAGGTTAGCTCAGATATTTAGCTCCTTTCCCACCCCTTTAAACACACACAGGCACATAATCTGTGGAACTGCAGACTTGTTTTTCTAAGCATTGAGAGGAGCTTGCCCTGTAATTTGATCCCCACTGACAGATGCATTTTCTATGCTGCCATTTTGAATTAACCTATTGTAGAACAATTTTCTTCAGCCCTGTTGAATAAAACATCCAGTCTGATTACCTCCGATGGATTTGATAGAGTAAAAGAATGTACTTCTCATTGAAGTAGATTGTTTGCATGGACTCTACTGATTTTGAACTCTGCCAATAAGCACAATCATTTGTAATAAATTTTCAAAGAAATTTGTGGAGAGAAGGTAATTAGAGTCACCCTTGTATAGTTGAATGTTTGGGCACCTGCACCAAAACAGTATTATTCTTGCAAAACTGTTATTTTTTTAAGTAAGATGTTCATACACATTAAAAAAAAAATTTGAAACTTCATTTAGACTTTTGCTATTTTTAGGAATAAAATTTTATATTTATGGGCTTTAAAATGACCATTCTTCCTCCCCACCAAGAATATTTTAATTACAGGACTCAATATGACTCAATGCACCCTATTCTAAAAATACTTTTAATATATGAAATGTTTAAAATAATTTTAAGATCTGCATATTTAATCAATGTTTGGTGTATTTTTCAAGAAAAAAAGTAATGATTCTATGTAAATTTTCCAGGCTTTGATAAACTATATTACCAGATTACCAGCAAAGCATTAATTAGTTTTCCACATAATACTAGAGAAAGTATCACAGGTTATTTACCTTTCAGGAGCTTTAAGAATAAAGTTACATGATGCCACTGCTTTCCAGATTTCTATCAAACCTCAGAACAAAAGAACTAAAGCACATTCTGTCTGACGATACACACAGCTAATCAGATGCCAATGCCAAGCTATCTGCTTTGTTAAATACTTAGCTTCTTACAGGCAGGAAGACAGCTGCTATAAGTATGATAAAATTTGGTAGTTCAATCTATTTTTACTACCCTTGGGCTACTAAGATACTGTTAATTTAGACCACCCCAATTGGTACACTTTAGGGTTTTTTTTTAAAGAGTTTGTAATTAAAATGATAAAACATCATTATTACATTGAAGACCTTCTGCAAGTTTTACATTTGGCAGATACCTACTGAGATAACCCCACTATGTAATTTACAATGATGTAATAGTTATAATTGTATTATGGGGGGGGGGGGCGACTATAGAAAACAAGTGCTTCCTTAAGAAAAGTTTTGAGATCTGCTTCTATTTTACTTAAAATACTTCTATCCCAAATGGCCTACCTGTTATTGATTGTAGCAGCCATAAACATTAAGATATTACCCAAGTATTAAAAAAAAAAACCCAAAACATTACCATTGCAGACACTACCACCAGGGGGAGAAAGCTAAACTTACTCAATAAAGTCCTTAACTGATGGTGATACTTCCAGCAATTAACTTGTGCTGCATAGACCTATATAATTAACCACCTTCCTAGATGACACTGCCATTGAGGACATGATTCTCTAATTGTATGTGAAATCTGTACAGACTTAACACACAATTTAAATGTAAATATAATGAAAACTTCCAAGCCTTGTGTTGTGTTTTTCCTTTAAAGAAAGAGTGCAAATAAGCAACCTGAAGATTTTTATTATTATCTGTCAATCGGTTTGAGGAGCTATCAGAGCACATCTATAAAGACTAAATAATCACATAATTAATATAGCAAGTTGAATAGCCTGTAAAAGATCATTTTTTTGGTTTATTGTCATAACAATGTAGTTTTCTTTCTTTCTTTTTTTTTTTTAATACTTCTCTAGTGAAGCATTAAATATTCAATCCTAAACATTTGTGTGAGCAAAGCTTACAGGTTCTTTCCTTGGAGAATATTTTATAAACGAGGAGAATAAGTACTTGGGACTACATTCAGCTCTTAACGATGAACAACATCAGAGGTGATCTCATAGTCTCACATGTTTTTGAAGAACACCAATGGAAAGCTAATGAAAGAACTTAGGTATCTTTTTTCCAGTCTAGAACCCTAACATGATAAAAAATAACCTCTCAGTGCTAATAATTTTTAAGCAGTGATTCTACTTACAGTTATAGGTTTTATTCTATAAAGGTAATTTTTAATATTTACACTCTGATTTTTAATCATTTCCGATATTAAAATTGCAAATGATGGGGATGGAAAAGGATTACAAAGAGGGTACATAGGTCAATTTTTAGGGCAATAGAACTGTTGTATATAGTACTATAGTGGTGGATGTTGTGCTATGCATTTGTTAAAGCTCATAAAATTGTACCATCACAATGAATTAACTTTAATGTAAGCAAAGGTTTTTAAGTGTTGGAGATCCTTGCATGTAGTTCAGACGGTGACAAGTGAATCTACCTGTATTACAAATATATGACATTACCTCATTGAAGGGGTGGGGAAAAGGAGCTAATCTAAGTAATTTTGGAAAATTGTGTTTTGACTGGAAAATGTAAAGCTAAAGACAAGGGAACACAACAGAAGCACTGTATTCTAGTTGGAAAATTTGTTACTTATAGAGGTATAATAATTCTGAACATGCTTTGCTTATAAGCTGGGGTTGAACAAATATCTAAATAGATGATGAACAGTGAGTAGGATTCAGGTTTCTTACTACCAGAGTCTATCCACTGAGAAGGCTTAGAAGCAATGATTTCCCAGTAGCAACAAACACACCTGGCACCCATATCTAGGTTTGTAAATATCATTCTCTAATGATAAGATCCAGGGTTTCTTGGAGAACTGTCTTGATTCTATGGCTGGGGCTAGAAAAGCACAGCATGAGCATGGAGTATCTTGTATTCTTTCCCCAAACCTTTAGCCTCAATCTAATGATGAGGAAAATATTAGACAAGTCCAAAATTGTGGACATTCTACAAAACACCTAAAGAATACTACTTAAAACTGTCAAGGCCATGAAAAACAAAGAAAGACTAAGAGCTTGTCACTGACAAGAAGAGACTAAGAAGATATGACAACTAAATACAAAGTGGTTCCTGGATTGGATCCAGAATTTAAAAAAAGGACATTGGTATAAAAACTGGTGAAATCTGAATTAAGCTTGGGCTTCACTAATGTACCAAAGTTGGTTTCTTAGTTTGGACAAGTGCACCATGATAATATAAGATGTTAACATTAGGGCAAACTGGAGAAGCAGTTTGGGAACTCTCCTTATTACATCGGGAGTTTTTCTGTAATTCTAAAAGTATTCCCAAATAATAACTTTATTTAAAAATAAAGGACCTGTGTACCCACCACCCATTTTAAGAAACAGAACATTACCTGTAGTTTTTAACCTTTGTGTGCCCTTCATGAACCTATGTCTCCCTCCACCCCAAAGGTAGCCATTATCTTAAATTTTATGATGATTATTCCCATGCTTTTCTTTATAGCTTAACCACACATGTATCCCTAATCATTCTGCAACATCTTTTCACTGCTTACCCCATCTTTGTCTTCTTTGCTACATTCTGGATAATTTCTTCTGATGTTTCTAATTGTGTTTTCAGGGGTGTCTAATATTGTTTTATCTATCCATTGAGTTTTAATATTCATTACTTTATATTTCATTTTTATTTTTTATCTCAAAACTGGTTATTTCATCATTTTGATAAACTCACCTCTTCCTCCTGTTTACATTCCTTTCTTTTATTTCTTTAAATATATTAAACTTATTTTCTACTTTGTGCCTTATCAAGTATTTAAAACTTTTGCAATTCTGATTTTGTTGTCTGTTGTTTCTACTAGCTCTTAGTCGAGCTGCCTTATGCTTTGTGTGTGAGCTCATAGTCATTATTTCTGGTAATTTTTGAGGCTAACATGAAGATATGTTTTTAAAGAGAGGATTTGCATTTGAATCTGACAAAAGCCTGGGAATACAGTCAATCTGGGAACAGTGAAATAAATTTTAGGCTTTAAGTTCAGTGATCTACATCAGTAACATGAGTTCCAGTTCCATAAACTTTCATGAGGATAGGCTTGCAGTTACATTCTCAGGAAAGATATTTTTACCTCCATTCAGCATCAGGCTTGAAACAGGCATACTTCCTTTCTGATTCTTTCTCTGGGATAGGCATAATTCTACTCCACTTTTACACTGATCATGCAGCTCTTTAGCATCCTGACTTTATGTTGAGATCTCCAATTAGACTCCCTAGCTTCAACATACCTAGGATTTCTCTCCTAAACCTTGGGCTCAGAAGTATGCTGGTATTTAATTAAAAACTGACTCTCCAAAGGAAAAGAAAAATCCTGATTTGTAATATTTTCCAATTTCATATTATGGCTGACTTCAAGCTACACCTTAAAGTCACTGAACACGAATTTGGGAATAGACATGTATAGTTAGCTTTCACAAGCCAATTCCAGCCTACCACTGCCTGTTTTGTACATGGCTGTGAAAACAAGCTCAATTCATGGGGTTTGGCATATCTCCAGAATGAAAGGCGTTTGAGTATTTGGTTACCTCCCTGTATTTCCATTTTTACTTTGTTTTAGCCATCTGAGTATTCTATATCAACCCAACAATATATTTCAAAACAAAAAAAGATTCATTCATTTTCTTTTTTTGAAAATTCATTTGTTGTTCTCAGCCAGAGAGCTGTGTTAATAGTACCTAAGTCATCTATACTGCCAGAACTAGAACTCCTCCTTATTTACAAATATAATTTATTGTTTTATATTTTATTGTAAACATAGCACACAATGATTACGTTAAACTTGAGAAATATAGAAGAGTACAGAGAAGAATATTTTAAAATGCCCATAATCCCATCACACATTTATTTTTGTGCATGCATGTGAGTGTCGCTGAGTGTTTATATAATTTGCATCATACTGTACTTACTATTTCATGATATAATTTTTGTTTCTTAATGTTTATTGTTTGCTCATGTTTTTAAATATTCCTCCACAATACTCCCTATACAATTACACATGAAAGTAAAGATAAAAATCTGTACAGGTAGAAGTTAGTTTATCCAGGAATTCAATTTTTGTGTCATATAAACATGATTTCAGGGGAAGCTGGGATGGCTCAGTGGGTTGAGTGCTCACTTTGCAGCCATGAGGACCAAGGATCGAATCCCAGCCTCACCCCGTGCGGACCCATATGCTGAGCTGGGGAGTGCCCCCAGTTCAGTTCTCACCGGGGTGAGACCCCGGCCCAGTTCCTGCCCTGTGCCGCCCCTCACCCACCTGTGGAGCGAAACTATGTGGAAAAGCCAATGATGTGCAACTGTGGAGACTGTTCTAGGCCCTCCCCCTTCTCTCTGTCTCTGTCTCTGTATCTCTCTCTCTCTCTCTCTCTCTCTCCCTCTGTCAAGAGCAATAAAAATAAATCTTTATAAAAATGATTTCACTGAAATTATTTACTGCAGCATTTTTTTAATGATTGCAAAATAGTAGAAACTATATAAACAGTCATAGGAGATTGGTTGAATAAACAGATAAAGAATGATTTCTAGGAAATATTACATCAAAAAGAAAGCACAAAAGAGCATATATAATACTACCTTTTATGTAAGAAAAAGGGAAAATAAAACACGAAGTTATGCAGGAAGGATAAATCAGAAAATAAAATCAGTAACTTACATGTTTAGAAAAGAATGTGTGATGGATGAGATATGAGAAGGCCTGGCACTTCTTAGAGTTTTTAGGGTTTTTTTTTTGGTATGGTTTTGAATTTTGATAGGTTTGATATCAATAGGATAGGGGACCTAAAACTGTAAGCAAACTGAAACAAGTGACCTTAATTGTCAAAGTCAAATACTACAACCACACTGAAGATATAAAAGAAAGAAGTGAAGGGAAAGAAGGGAGGACTAATCCAAATCATTTATGAACAGAAAATTGAACTGTATGTATATCCTCAGTTTGGGGGAGAGCATGAAAGGAAGGAAGTTTTGCAAACAAATCCTGAACTCTTTTTAACACCTTCTCTTCAGATGACCCATGTATGTGTTGAGAACCACTGATAATTACTAGTTCAAAAGTACAAATTTACTAAACAGTAAAGTAATCTACCACTTTCCTCAAAAAATTTTTTTGAAAAATATCAGTTCATTAAAAAGTTTTGACAGGGGAAGCCAGGATGGCTCAGCAGGTTAAGCACTTGCTTTGAAGCCCCCAGGACCAAGGATCAAATCCCAGCTCCGACCTATGCCGGCCCATATTCTGAACTGGGATGTGGAGGCTCCCAGTTCAGTTCTCACTGGGGTGACCTTCCCATGTGGGAGGCCCCCATTTCAGCCCCCAGCTCAAAGGGGCATGCCTCCCATGCAGGAGGCCCCAGGCCCAGTTCCCACTCTATGTGGCCGCCACCCCCCTGTGTGGAACGAAACCATGTGAAAACTGATAATGTACAACTATGGAGACTGTTCTGGGCCCTCCCCCTTCTCTCTGTCTCTCTCGCTCTCTCTCTCTGTCTTTGTATCTCTGTCTCTGTCAAAAAAACAAAACAAAAAATGTCTTAAAAAAAAAAAGGTTATGACAGATTTTTGTTCTTCCATCATAACTTAGCCAAATGCCACAAAATCACCCCAGTTCCAGGGTCAGACTTGACTGCTGATGCCCCAAAGTGAAGTTAATAGGTTTGTTTATTTTAGTGGTATGGGAAACCTAATTCTGTAACTATTTTTAACAAATGAGTAAGTGAGTTAATATTGCTAGGAACTTGTGTTCTCACTGTGGAAAAAAGGACATACAATTATAGAAGACAGGAAAGAGCACTATATGGATGGATTGGATTAGAGGTTCCTGTTGTAAATATATACATTTTGTGCAAAAGTATATATGTATGTATTTGGATATGTGAATATACATGCATGTAAATTTATTTCCTAGCTCTATTGATAATGGGCAAAGGAGCAAAGTCACTCAACTAGTAATGGCACAGTTAGCACCATTTTTCACTCTTATTATTTTAGAGTGAAACTTTAAATTACCACAGACTTAAAACAACAGAAATTTATTCCCTCACAGTTCAGGAGTCCAGAAGTTCAAAATGAAGGTGTTGGTAAGGTTGGTTAATTCTAGAAGGGTGGAGGGAAAATCTGTTCCATGCCTCTGCCCTAAGTTTTGTTCCCTGCAGCCCTTGGTTTGCTCGGCTTCTGGTAGCATAACTCTAGTCTCTGCCTTCATTGTCACATGGCATTCTCCCCGTGTGTCTATGTCCAAATTTCTTTCCCCTTATAAGGACACCAGTCACTGGATTAGGGCCCACCTTAATCCAGTGTGACCTCATCTTGAATACATCTGCAAAAACCCTATTTCCAAATAAGTCTGCATTCACAGAAAGCAGGGCTTAGGCCTTAAACATAGCTTTTTGTAGGACATAATTCATCCCACAATATCCACTAGGAACCAGGACTTCTCATTGAAATGGCTGGCTCCAGGTCTAAGGCCAAGGACATATAAGACAAAAGTCTCGTAATGTTACAAATGAAGTGCTCAAAACAATGATGGGTGGTTTATCATAACTATATGGGATAGATTCAAGGGTTTTCCATTGGACAAATCTAGGACAATTTGAGCATTGAAATAAATATAGCAAAGAATTACAGAGCATTGGGGGAAAAGAGCTTTATAAAACTCTACCAATAATAGATGGGAGGAAGAAGGAGGGAGAGAGAGAAGGGATAGTATCTTGCTTACAGTGGAATGCTGAAAGTTGATTGGCAAATGTGGAGGATGTGCTGGAGTTGAAAAAGAAATCAAAACAAAAAGCTCTTATTTTGCACCTACCAGGGTAAAAATTGGATCAGGCAAAAATCATCTGTGAATGTAACATCTAAGAGGACATTTGATGAGCAGGATATTTGCATGATCTTAGAATGTATCCAAATAGAATGTTTATTAATTTATTGTACGGGAGTAGAGAAAGCAGCAGTAATGCAGTGGGGAGAAATCAGGTAACACCTGACCTGGTGATAAAAATTATCATCATTAGTGAAGATCGAAGGGCCATTATGTTGTTCCAAGTGAGGTTCCCTGAGAAGGACATATTACTTATGCAGTATTCTGTCTCACAGTGCATAATCTAAACCTAATCACAGGAAGTATTAGAAAAATATACACATCATAGAGCAAGACAGAGTACTAACAAACACAATAAAGGAAATGGTAAAAATGTTAACAGGAAAGTCTAGGTAAAGGGAATATGTACATGGGTACTCCCTGTACTATATTTATTTTGAAAGTTTTATATATTTGAAATTATTTCCAATTGAAAATTGAAATAAATTATTCTTTAGTTGCAAGGAAAAATTGAGAGAAACTTTGTAAAGTGGAACTGTAGTCTAAGTGTATATTTTTCAATACAAGTATTTTAAAATCACGGTAGCTGCTATATATTTGTAGAAAATAGATGGTACTTGGGCAAGAGAGAACAATTAGGAGGATGTTATAGTATCCAGACAGTTCATGACAGTGGCTTATGCGAGTGGTTGAAGCATTAAAATGGGTCATATATGGACATATTTTTAAGTACCGTAGATCTCACAGAAATTTTTGATGGATTGATTATTGGATATGAGAGAAGCAGAGGAGGCAATCAGATGATTCATTTGACCAAGTTCAGAATTATATATGAAAACCAGTTGGCCACCTTATTCACTTATAGTAGGAAATGTAATTATCACATAAACCCAAATGTTTGTATGTGCTTAACCTGCACATTCTCTTCCAATTTGCATTGGAAGCTAAATATTTTCTCTATGGTGACATAGAGTCAGAAAAAGGCAACTTGAATAAATTAATCTTTAATAGCATCTGAATATGATATATTTATTTCATAAATAGAGACCTAAAAAATTAAAGTCCATTGACCAAAGCTTCCTAAGCTCTTCTTTAATAGGTGGTATTAACGTTTGCCTTTGTCTCTCTTTCATAACCTGTCAACACTAACACCACTCCTACCCTCAGAATAATCTTTCTCTAGATTTGTTAACATAATCAAACAGGCCATATTGCATATCTTTGTTGTTTTATGGTTGACTAAAAGGCAGTATTACTATCCCTTATTTCCATGTTATTAAAAGATGTCTCAGGGGAAGCCGGGATGGCTCAGTGGGTTAAGCGCTCACTTTGCAGCGCTGGGGACCAGGGATCGAATCCCGGCCCCGGCCCGTGCGGAACCATATGCTGATCTGGGAGCTCCCCCAGTTCAGTTCTCTCTCTGTCTCTGTCTCTGTATCTCTCTCTCTGTCAAAAAACAATAAAAATAAATAAATAAATATTAAAAAAAAAAAAAAAAAAAGATGTCTCACATTCCATCCTTGTACTGACAGTAGTGTTAAATGACTGTAGACAATTTTTTTTTTTAGTTTGGATAAATTTAGCACTGCTATTAGTATTATTTAAACTTTGTTTAGTGGTGTATCATTTATTCACCATTGTTAAGAACAACAGTGAATCTTTTAAAAGAAAAACTATAAAGTAGAACTTCTTTAAGATTCAGATGTAGCTATATGGAAATGTTACAAATTCATTGTTTTCTTTCTTCATCAACTTCATAAATATAATTTAGTATTTCTTCATGTCTCAAGACCATCATCTATATATAATATCTATTTTTTTTTGAAATGTTTTATGGGTCTATTCATGGTACGTTAATTTGCTTTTTATTTTAAGTAGCTTGAAACTGCTATGTATTTGAGTGCATATAGATACTTTGCAATAATTTAATCACTTCTAGTGTTGATAATGTATCATCCTCAAGCAACCTCTTTCTGTTCTTATTATTTCTAATATTTTAGGTTGTGAAAAATCTTATTAGATAGGTAGCATTTTTAAAAAGAGTATGTAAGCCAAATACTAAATATTTAGGCATTTGACACTCTGGGACCATCTCTTGATTCTCTTTAGTACTCTTTATTCCTGACATTTCCCTTCATTAAGTAGTATTAGGTATTACTACACTACAAGGTGACTCAGCAATAGCTCCATGTATTTTTTAGTTGGAAGTTGAGTGCATGCAAACACTGCCCATTAATTAGCAGCCTGACAGAATTATTCTGTTGATGAGAGAATTAGCAAAATGGATCATCTGTAAAGTTTATACTGCAAGCAGTGCATCAGAAATGTCATAATCTCATTTCATTAAGAAATTTACATACACATCAGATTTTAGAGTGCTCATTCATGATGAAAGTCTATTCCACACTGTTTGTGTTTGAAAACATTCAATAGCCAGTCTTGAATTAAAAAATTTAATTGAATGCTTAAAGAATTACAAGTGTTCCTTTCCTTAGCTCTAATGCTAACCAGAGTGCTTTTCTGAACTGCTGAGAATGGACTGAAGATTCTGCTGAGGGCTGTAGATACTTATCTGCCTAATTGAGCCATCATTTGTTGACATGAGTAAAACCACGTGACCTACTTTAATACATTTTTCAGTAACAGCAGGAGGTTAGAATGTAGTTCATCCAAGAGTAAAAACAGCAGCATTATTACTAGACATGTGAAAATAACATTGGTTATGGAAGGGTTTAAAAGAAAGAAGAATAGTAATATAAAATTATATAATCAAATAGTTTAGAGAGCAATTTTTTTATTTGTAAAATTATTTTGAATCCAAATGTCTTAATCATTTGTTAGTCATTCATTCAATAATAATTTACTGATATTTACAATTGCTAGGTATGTTAAGGAAATTGTTGACTTGTCAAAACTGATTTTATAAGTTAGTGGTAACATTTGAAATGGATGCTATGTCATAGAGTCTTAAGGCAGTGAAGTATTACTGAAAGTTTTTGAGTAGGTAGGGAAATAATATGATCAAAACGCTGCAGGCGAATTAACCTGATCTGGGGTAAGGAGATTAGTTACAGGGACGTTAATTAGGACAGTTTTTCTTTAGTCTATCAGGGGTGGCGAACCTTTTGGTGATTGAGTGCCAAAGTTTATGAAATAAGAGTATACTCGCTTGACTCACGTTCCAACCCATCGAGTGAGATAGAGGTATCGATTATTTTTATGTCTATAAGAGCATAAACAATAATTTTTCAAATGGTATTCACAGCTCTGCGTGCCGAAATAATTGCTCCGTGTGCCACTTTGGGCACGCGTGCCATAGGTTCGCCACCCCCGGCTAGGTCAAAGCAAGAGAGCAAAAAAACCTTAACCAAGATACCAGTAAAAAATCAGGAGAGAAGAATACATGAGACTTTGGAAAGGAATGAGTGTGGCAGACTTAAAACAAGTTAGAGGTTACCCTCTCAGATAACTTGAGAGAGTCATGGCTCTATTTCCAGAAGAAGAAATGATTGTCTAAATGCATAATGAGTTGATTTAGAGCATGTTGAAATAGGCACACCAATGAGAATCTGTAGATAACCTAAAATGAAATTCTGATTCTTGGGAAGTAAGTTAGAGCTAAAAATGCAGATTTGGGGGATGCTGGGATGGCTCAGTGGGTTGAGTGCTCGTCTTGCAGCCCTGAGATCCAAGGATTATATATACCGTATTTTCCGGCATATAAGACGACCGGGGGTATAAGACGACCCCCTAATTTTACAGTTAAAACATAGGTTTAGGCCTCTATTCGCTGTATAAGACTACAGCCTCGGAAGTGGGAAGTAGTCTTATACAGCGAATATAGGCCTAAACCTATGTTTTAACTGTAAAATTAGGGGGTCGTCTTATACGCCCGGTCGTCTTATACGCCGGAAAATACGGGGTATATATATCCTGGCCCTGGCCCATGCGGACCCATATGCTAAACTGGGGTGTTCCCCCAGTTCAGTTCTCACAGGAGTGAGCTTCCTATGTGGGATGCCCACGGTTTGGCTCCCACTGTAGGCGTGCTTCCCATGTAGGAGGCCCCAGCTCGTAGGGGCATGCTTCCCATGCAGGAGGCCTCTGGCCCAGTTCCTGCCCTGCGCAGACCGGCACTCACCTGTAGAGTGAAACTATATCGAAAACTAATGATGTACAACTATGGAGACTGCTCTGGGTCCTTCTCCTTCTCTCTGTCTGTCTTTCTGTCAAAAATAATAGAAATAAATCTTTAAAGGTGCATATTTGGGAGTCAGCCATATGATAGTTTTGGTCAAGCTTCTATTAATATTACCAAGGAGAAAAATTTATGAAGAAGAATTCCAAAAGCAACAGTTTGTGGAATGCTCCCTAAAGGAGGAAGAAATTAAAACCAGTAGAGGAGATAGAGAAGGATGGTTCCAAAAAGTAAGAGTTCATCACTGAATGAACCAGTAGACTTTGATATACCACTTATCACAGTAAAAAAAAGAAAAACAATCACTAGAGGAAAGTGTGGTCTGGGAAACATTTGATCCATTCTGCAATTTAACTCATGTTAAAGACAGAAATCTAGAGTAAATATTTAGAAATTTTTTAACAAGTTGACTTTACTCCCAACATCCAGTGCATGATTACTGAATTCCTCATTGAACAAGGAATGGACAGCTTCAAATGTTGGGGAACACTTGTGGTGATTTTCTTGTGGTACAATATGTAAACAAGTCATGCACAGCAGTGCCATATATGGGCCCATGTCGAATTGGGGTAAAAACCAAATTTGTCCTTTACCACAGAGAGCGTGAGAAGCTCAACACCAGAGAAAGTGATAGTAGGTAGATGACATAGAGTTAGAGTGATGAGAGAGAAGTTTTGCTTAAAAACGTAAGAGATTTGAGTTTGTATATTGACTGAAGAAGAGATAGAACAGAAAAATCTAATGATGCAGTGTGGAAGAATAACTAATGGATGGAAGATCAGGGCATATAAATAAGGGTTTTATCTTTGGGGAATAAAAATCACTTAATATTTTGTGTGTTGTTTTTAAAGATTTATTTTTATTGTTTTTTTGACAGAGAGACCGAGAGAGAGAGAGAGACAGAGAGAAGGGGGAGGGCCCAGAGCAGTCTCCATAGTTGACAACATTAGTTTTCCATATAATTTCACTCCACAGGTGGGCACGGAGCTGCACAAGGCAGGAACTGGACTGGGAGCCTCCTGCATAGGCCCCGGCAAGAACTGAACTGGGCACACACCCCAGTTCAGCATATGGGTCCACCTGGGCTGGGCCCAGGATTCGATCCTCAGGCTCCGGAGCTGCAAAGCAAGCGCTTAACCCACTGAGCCATCCCAGCTTCCCCTTGTGTGTTGTTTTTACTAGATAGTATTTAAAACGGAGGCTCAGAAAGATCCCTTGCCCCTTCCACGATATAAGGGCACAATGAAAGATGGCCATCTGTGAATCTGGATGTTGGCCCTCACCAAACACTTGATCTTGATCTTCCCATAATTCAGAACAATGAGAAATAAATTTTGTTGTTTACAATCCACCTAGTCTGTGATATTTTTGTTATAACAGCCTGAATAGACTACAACTCTTATTTGCAGATAATACATTTTTGCATATTGAAAATCTTAAAGCATTCACTAAGACAAAAATTGGAAAGAGAAATAATAAGTATAAATATAGAAAGTAATAAAATAGAATATGAGACACTTAAATCTAAAACGGCTTTTTAAATAAGATTAATCAAATAGAGAAAGTGCTGGTAAGATTCCTCAAGTGAAAAAAAGAAAAGACACACATTAGCAATTTTAGAAATGAAAAGGATGTTTACCGTAATTAGTAAACAATTCTAGGAAGAAATTTGGGCCAATATATTTAAAAGTTTGATATATTCTGAATTTTCTCATTTATTTATGCATTACTATCATAGTTGATCTTAGCTATACTCATGGCTATAAATACCATCAATAGGGTGATGATTTCCATGTATTTTTTAATACACCCCTCTTTTCTGATCTTCATATGTAATGTTAAACTGGTTACTTGATTATGTGCAAACAAACAGAAGTCTTGATGTACGCTGTTGATCCTATTTTTCCTTCATGTCTACTACATCTCTGTATATGGCATCACTGTGGAGTTTGGCTCAGGATTCTATAGCCAAATCCTAGGAGTCATCTTTGATTATTCCTTTTCTTTCAGGAAATGTCTAGTTTTAAGGTATATCTAGAATCCATTTATTCTCCTTTTATCAGTAATTATCATCCTATTTGAAGACATTACTATTTTACTCCTGGCCTACTGTAATAAGTGGCCACCTTACTTTTGGTTTTTACTTCTTTCCAATCCATTCTCCACAGAATAATTGGAGTGATCTTTTTAAAATGCAAACCAGGGTACAAGTGAGATCCAAGATGGTGGAGTAAAACACTGTCCTTGCTTCCTTCCGTGAACGCATTAAAATTACAGCTTAATTATAGAATGATCAACTTGGAGAACCATCTGAAGTCTAGCTGAACAGAAGTTTATAACTAAGATTTTAAAGAAGCCACATGGAAACTGGTAAGAGGGGTGGAGAGTCAAAATGAATAGTTCTGAAACTTCCATGTGGTAGTTGATAATCAGGAAGGATATCTTGGTGTGGAGGCTACCCCCAGAGGAGTGAGGGACCCCAGCCCAAGTTCCCCAGCTCAGAGTGCTAGAGCTAGAAAGAGGAACCCCCACAGCATGTGGCTGTGAAAAACAGTGGGGGTTCTGACTGCCTCTAGGATAGAAGGCTGCAAGAAACCTATATGTCCTCTTAAAAGGCTGCTGCACTCAGTCACTCGTAGGCACTCTCCCTGGGCTCTATTGGAGGGATAGTGACTTGGGAGGTGTTGGGGGCATACAGAGGGCAGACTGAAGTGTATGACATTGGGGTAAGGGCTAGAGGACAGTTGCCATTTTTCTTGTGTGGGGCCTTCTTCCCGTGCAACTAGCAGGTAGGTGACATATTTCCTGTGTTGAGCCATCCCTAACATGGCCAAATCTGAATCTGAATTGGTCTGGTGAGCTCTGCTAGGAACCAACCCCATTCAACTCCCCCAATGCCAGAGGCACTTTTTCCGGGAGCAGCCAGTTTAGCCCTCATTGCACTGTTTCTTGGAAAACAGAGTTTGTGAGCCCCAGGCAGGCAGTGACTTGCTTCCCTGTGCTCTGGGACTTTTGCTGAGTAGCTCCAGGCTCAGCACTGGCACTTAACCAGAATCTACATTAAACTGGTGACTACAGCTTTTCCCTTTCTAGTGAATTCCCAGAGGCTTTATCAATAGCTGAACCTTGAGGGAGCTGGAAATGGCACCAGGCCTTAGGGTGACCTGACTTTCTTCGGAGCTACCCCAGGCTTAGTACTGATGACAGTTGTCCTCAGTTCACAGCATGGTCTCTCATAAATGCTTCCAGGTTTAGTACAAGGAGCAAACAACTGCAGATTGCTTCGTAGCTCCTACTCAGTAGTCCCTGGCCAGTCACAGGCAGTGGGTGACCTAGGTCTGCACTGGAGCTCCTCCCAGGAGGCCCCAGAATCAGTATACTTGGAGGTTGGCTTCAGACCACAGAAGAGCACCACCCAATTAACCCCATAAGTGGAACATACAAAGGGCAGTCTTAATAGGCACCAGAACCCACTGAAGCAAATTCTACTCAGTGAAGTAAGCCCCACCCCAGAAGCTCATAAGCTGTGGATGTAGCCAAACCCCACAGCCAGTCATCCTGAGAGCTAAGCCCACCCACTGATGTGCTAACAGCAGTCAAGGCTAAACTGTAACAGGAGGGCACACATAAACCACACAAGGGATACCAGGAGCACTTGGAGTAGGTGACCAGGGAAACTATGCCATGGCCCCACAGAGCACCTACTACATAAGGCCGCCTACCCAAGACTGGGAGACATATTAAATCTCCCTAATGCACAGAAACAAACACAGGTAGACAAAATGAGGAAACAAAGAAATATTTCCCAAATCAAAGAACAGGAGAAAAACTCCAGAAAAAAAACTTAAAAAAAAAATGGAGGCAAGCAACCTGCCAGATTCAGAATTCAAAACAGTGCTTGTAAGATGCTCAAGGAACGTAGTGAAAACTGCAGCAAAGAGATAGCAAGCATAAAAAAAGACATAAAAACCATAAAAAAAATAGGTCAGAAGTAAAGAATACAATAACTGAAATGAAGAATGCATTAGAGGGAGTCACCAGCAAACTAGATAAAGGATTGAATCAGAGATTTGGAAGATAATGCAGCAGAAAACACCTAATCTGAACAGCAAAGATAAAAAAATGAGGATAGTTTAAGAGACCTCTGGACAACCTCAAGCATAGCAATATTTGTGTCCTAGGGCTACCAGAAGGAGAAGAGAGCAAGGGATTGAGAACCTATTTGAAGAAATAATCACTGAAAACTTTTCTAACTTGACCAAAAAATAATAATAATAAGTAGACATACAGGTCCAGGAAGTGCAGAGAGTCCCATATAAGATGAACCCAAACAGGCCCATATCAAGACACGTTATAATTAAAATGCCAAAGTTTAAAGAAAAAGAGAGAATCCTAAAAGCAGTAAGAGAAAGACATCTAGTAACTTGTAAGAGAGCTCCCATACGATTGTCAGCTGAATTTTCCATAGAAACTTTGCAGGCCAGAAGAAAATGGTACAAAATAATCAACATGATGAAAACCAAGGAACTACAACCAAAGGTACTCTACCCAGCAAGGCTTTCATTTAAAATTGAAGGACAGATAAAGAGCTTCCCAGACAAGAAAAAGGTAAAGCAGTTCATCACCACCAAACCAGTATTACAAGAAATGTTAGGGGGACTTTAAACCAGAGTGGGGGTGGGAGCGACAAGGAGGATCAAAATTATGAATAATAAAGTGGCAAAAGCTACATATCTTTCAACAACTACTTTCAATATAAATGCATTAAATGCTTCAATCAAAAACCATAGGAGGGTTGAATAGATAAGAAAACAAAACCTTTACATTTGCTGGCTACAAGAGACTCACTTTAGATTGAAAGACACACACAGACAAAAAGGAAAGGGATGAAAAAAGATTTTTCATGAAAATGGGAATGAAAGAAACAAAAAAGCTGGGGTAACAATACTTACACTATACAAAATAGGTTTTAAAACAATGGCTAAAACAAGAGGCAAAGAAGAACCCAGTAATCCCACTTATGGGTATTTGAAGAAATCCAAAGCACTACTTCGAGGGGATATATGCATCCATATGTGCATTACAGCATTGTTTACAGTGGCCAAGATGCAGAGGCAGCCTGGGTGTCCATCCATGGATGACTGGACATAGAGGAGGTGGTACATATATACAATGGGATATTGCTCAACAGTGGAAGAGAATGGACTCTTACCATCTGCAGTGGCATGGATGGACTTTGCCATGCCACTGAGAGTATTGTATTGAATAGAGTGTCAGAGAAATACAGATGCAATGTGATTTTGCTTATATGTGTAATCTAAAGAACAAAATAAAACAGAAACAAACTCATAGACACAGAAAACATTTGGATATTTGCCAGATAGGAGGGGACTTGGCATGTGGGTTAAAAGTGAGGGAAGGTGTTAAGAAATACAAATTGGTCATTACAGAGTAATTATGGGGATGTAGGGTATAGCATAAGAATTATAGTCAATAATATTGTAATAGCTATATATGATGTCAAATGGGTACTAGATTTGTTGGGGTGATAGATGAAAGGGGTTGTGGGGCAGGGTGAAAAAGGTAAAGGAACTAAGAAGTACAAATTGGTAGTTAAAAAAGTCACAGAGATGTAAAGTAAAGCATAAGGAATATAGTTAATGATATGGTAATAACTATGAATAGTGCCAGGTGGGTACTAGACTAGTCAGGGTGATCACTTCTTAAATTATATAAATGTCTAACCACTATGCCTGAAATTAATAAAAAATAATATTGAATGCAAGTCAGCATAAGACATTTTGGTATTTAAATCCCTTGCATAGCTGCCAGTTGCTGCTAGAATAAAGTCCAAACTTTATGCAATGATATATAATGCCCTGCATATTTTATGCCTTTCTCTTACCAGTCATATCATCTATTCCACTCCCTCCCTTCTTGACCACATTTTAAACATCCAAGTTCTTTTCCTTCTTAAGTTCTTCACTCTTATTCCTTCTTCTTGGAATGCTCTTGACCCAATTCTGTTAGGGGTTGACTCATTCATACCCTTCAGCTTGCAACTCAGATATCATACTCTCAGCAAAACTTTTTCTGGTTACCTATCTAAAATTGCTTCTCCTGCTCTTCCATGAGTTATTGTCTTTGCATACCTTCAGTCCACTCCCTACCTGTCATATAACCATGCTTGTTGCCTTTATTAAGTATACCGTACTTACTTGGTAATTATATAATCCCTCCAAGAATGATAGCTAGATGATATGGTAAAGAAAGTCCTTGCCTGTCTTAATAACCACATTACCTCTAGCAGCTAACATAGTGCCTACTATTTAATGTATATTCAGTATGCATCTGTAGAGTCTTATGTTTCTTTTTGTATACAGCATAGTGTTGAGTAAGTATGTAAGCAGCCAGATTTTATATGTGTGTATGTATGTATGTATATGTGTGTGTGTGTATATCTATATATCTACATATAGATATAGATATATAATGTATTTCTCTTGATTACTTTGTTGTTTTCCTAGTAGGCCAATTTCTTCCTTTCTCTTTTAGGTCAGATAATTATTCATTTTATTATATTTTCTTCAATTTCATGTGGGCATGTTTGAATGCATACCTATATCCAATATTCTTTTCTCCTTAATTATGTTTCTTTTGTGTAAAAATTTTCATCTTCATATATGTATCATGAGCACCTTTAAAAAACTCTTTTATGTTTTGCATAACGGCTTCTATTTTTTCTTTTGTTGTCATTAGTTTAGACTGCCCAATTAGGTGTCAACTGTATTTGCTGCCTTTGGTACAGGTTATAAACCAAGATTTAATTCTAGAGCTTGGGGTCAGCATTTTTCCAAATGTGTTAAACTGTAATCCTTTAAAAATTGTTATATGTAAAATATTGAGTAATTTTTATATGTACTAAAAGCTGAGAAAGTTATTGCTTTAGCTTTCACCAAGATGATTTTTTAAAAGTTTATTAAAAAGGATTATAGAAAGAACAGATTTATAGCAACTGTCTGATACATGACCGAAATCCCCGTGTTCAACTAAAACAGACTTGCCCTCAGCTTTCTAGAGCATAATGCCCTTAGCAAGTAGCTTTCAACAGCTTTTTCAGGAAGCAATATTTTCCTTCAGTAAAAGGGTCACTGTACTGTTTTTCTTTTTCCTTCTCCTGTCTTATCTTTTGAGTTCAGGAAGTACTTTAAATTTACAGGCAGCTTTGAAGGCATGAAGCAAGTTCAGCCCTAGAAGTATTTCCTGTTATGGCATTAATCTAATTCCATGAAAGTAGAGTTGATTTTTCATCTGTAAAGTAGATAAAGTGCCTAGAGCAGCAGACCATTATTCTGGGTTATCATGATAAAGAGGCTTAGTTTTGACACGAAAGAGTTTATCAGCCTAACCAATGGAAGATTTCATTCTTTTTGTTGAAAGATATATTAATGGATTATAATCTGTCTTGGCTTCCAAAAGAAAGTTCATCTTTATATTGAAAATGTTTACTTAAATCAGCAAATATGTTTTTCATGTTTATAAAATGTATAATATACAAAAATCAAGTAAACGTACTAGAAACATCACATAATATTAAATTTCTAATGTTAAACCACTTTATGTCTGTTTAATGTTCAAATTAATATCCTAATTTAAAATGATCACTTATTTGCTTTACAAATTAACATGATTTAATTTCAGTATACAGATATGAATAACTTCCTGTAAGCATATATGTTTGTTATTAGTAGTCTGTGTTATTATGTCATATGAAGTCTTGTAGCCACTTATACTAATAGTACAGAAATCATTTTCTCATCACATATTCCTTTTATAGTCAAATATCAAGGTTATTTGATTATTTATGTACTTTGTGTACTTATTTTGAATAATATATGCAAATAATATGTAATTCAAAAAGTATAAGCCATCTTTTTCTCATCTCTGTCACCTAATTCCCCACCAAGCTACTAAGACTTTGAGATTAGTCCTAGTGGCTTGGTATAGGTTAAAGAGTATTTTTATTTAAAATTGTTTCCACATTGGATATATTTATAATATTTTCTTGAATAATAATATCTTCAATGCATGCTTACTACATGTTAGTATATTACATATTTAATCCCCTCAATAGCCCTTTGAGTTAAATTCTGTTATCTACTTTAAAAAATGCAGAAACTGAAACTCAGGTTAAATAATTTGCTCAAGATCACCTAACTCAGGGGTTCCCAACCTTTTTATACCCTACGGCGCATTCTAAAATATCGGTAGGGCGGTGGGCACCAGCTATTTCTAAGGATATTTATTATTGAACAAGAATAAAAAATAATAAACAAAAATAATTTTAAAATAATAAATTTATTGTACAAATTATATACACACACAAAGAAACATATATACAAAACGTAATACAAAGTAAATAAAAAACACATATAATAAAATCATTTAAAAAAACATAAAAGAAAACATGAAAAAAACCAATCTGTCAGTGTGATCTTTCGCATTGCATTTCATTGGCCAGTGCCTCGTAATTAGGAGAGTATGACGACAACCCTGTTAGCAAACAGTTATTAAGATGCTCATCGGTAAGTCGAGATCTATATCGTGATTTTATTAAATTCATGTTTGAAAACAAAGATTCGCATAAATATGATGACCTGAAAAACGATTTGATTTTATATGCCGCTTTTTTTAAAAATGGGAACCTTTCTTTGTCGACCATGTTCCATAAGTCCTCTGATATTAAGGATTTTAGCAAAATATCATTCTTAAGGTTCAAAATTTCTAACTCTGGTTCTTCTGATTTCCCCTGAACAAGGTCTGCAATACATGTGGCTAGTTCTATTACATTTATTTGGCAAATAAAAGGACTGATACAGAAGGAGACAATTGGCTCGATATTTGTAAACTGCAGAAATCTCTCTTCAAACTGTTTTTGAAGCACTTGCAGGGTCTCAATAAATTATGACACGTTTAATTCATTGTTACCTAGCATTTTCCTCATATATGGGAAGTGCACGAGAGACTTGATATGCAGATGTGATATCAACAAAGTCCATTTCGCTTTCAGTGTGTTTACAGAGCTTATCATTTCAGCTATATTGTTGTCTTTTGCCTGCAACTCCAAATTGAAAGAATCTAATTTTTCCATGGTGTCAGCAAGAAAACCCAAATCCACCAGCCAGTAAGAGTCTGTTAGTTCATCCTAATTTTCATTTTTATCATGTATAAATGTTTTTATTTCTTCAATGAAGTTCAAAAATCTTGTAAGAACTTTACCTTTACTGAGCCAACGTACTTCAGTATGCAGGATGAGATTGTGTTCTTTATCTTCAGTATCTTCTAACAGGGCCTTGAAAAGTCAGTGTTGCAATGGAGCTGCTCAAATAGAGTTGATGATCTTTGTGACTATTTTCATAACATGTGCAAAGGGCAGTATTTTACAACACAAAGCTTCCTGATGGATAATACAGCGGTAGGACATAAAGTTTGAAAATGATTCATCTTTTCTGCAAAGGGCAAGAAATCCTTTGTTTTGACCAACCATTGCTGGTGCCCCATCGGTAGTTATCGCAGACAACTTATGCAAAGGCATGTTGATCGACCTGGCGTATGTTCTGAGAGTTTTATAAATATCCTCACCTCTCGTCTGTCCTTTCATTGGTAATATTTGCAACAGCTCCTCTTTTACTGTGAAGTTACTAAATACCATTCTCACCATA